>ML104031.1:31739-192913 GCA_003697995.1 Taxidea taxus jeffersonii | reverse complement strand
GGGCAGAAGACTCCTAGTTGCCACAGAGACGGACTCCTGACTGTCAGACACACACGCACCGCATCTCTACGCGGTGTGAGAGGAAAGGGAAGGGAAGATTAGCTTGTCTAAGTATTGACATAAATGCAGTCAATACTCCAGCCGAATCATAAAAGAATCTTAACATCCCTACAAAGGAACAGAAACATTAACAAATACCCTTCTTCCCCGAAAATAGCTAATGCCTTCTCAGAAAAAAGACACAAACAAGCTCTAAATTGTTCTTCGGGTGGGCAAGAATGATCCACCATTATTTATACAAGCTCACAGCACTCGATCTGTCATCCATCTTTGGGCTGGAATCGTGAGCATGAAAATAATCAACACTTTCCACCACCTGCAGAACATCATCTGTACCTTCCACTCGCTTCCTTGGCGCTTCCTGCGGAGTCCCCATCTGCTTTGCATACCTTATTTCTCGACACGTGGTTAGAGCTGCTTATGCTGCCCGAGTGGCCTACAGAGCCTACTTTATGAATTGTTCCTGCCGCCACCATTGTGCCATGGCTCTGGTGGCATTGGGGGCTGGACTCCAGAGAAGCTTGTCCTGCTCACGTGGTGTCTGTTGGGGGAGAAAATTGGGACACCGAGTTCCTAATAAACTTAAATTATGTCAGTAGGATTATACTGATGGAGGAAAGCTTCTAAACAAAATAATGGTTTATGAAAGTTCTGGTCTTCAAACTTGGAAGACTGATGAGATGTTCAAACAGATCCTTCTTCCTTTGGGTATGCATTCCTATGAGGCTGCAAAGTTTAAGTTTTGCAAAAGTAATTCTTATTAATGCTGTCGCAGTTAGTTGGAGATCCTTGCTCGCATCTTGCTCGTAGTTACTGCTCAATCACTGATTGATAGAATCAGCATAATGGCCATTGAGACTTCTATGACCACAGAAAGCCACAGATAAAGTTATTGGAATGCAGTTTTTTGGAGGAGAGATTTAAGGAGTTACACAACTGAATCCACCACTTTTATCTAGCAGGCCAAGACTTACATGCAATACGGAAAATCTTGGGTGATGCATATAGTTCGCTCCCCATTGTGTTACTCCAAGAGTGAGAAACCCAAAGTCATCCCTGAAGAGTAGCTGTAATAGGCAGTAGTGCTTCCAAGGAAATTGTTGGCGAGCAGTTGTTGGTTATGCCCCTCTAAGATGCTTTATATGCCATTTTAAATTTAGATAGTGTATAATGTATTCTCTTTCTTAAAAGATTATTTCAGGGGCGCGTGGGTGGCTCAGTGGGTTAAAGCCTCTGCCTTCAGCTTAGGTCATGATCCCAGGTTCCTGGGATCAAGCCCACATCGGGCTCTCTGCTCAGCGGGGAGCCTGCTTCCTCCTCTCTCTCTGCCTACTAGTGATCTCTCTCTCTCTCTCTCTCTCCCCCCCACCATATCTTTAAAACAAACTAACCTCATTATCTAAAAAAATAAATAAATAATAAAAGATTATTTCAGAGTGTGAGCTCTGTCTGCAGACTGGGTTGACCCAAATCCTCATTCTGTGTTTTTTTTTTTTTATTTAAGCTTTTTTATTTAAACATATAATGTAACCACCCTCTCCCAACTAACTGAATATTAATAACTGAATCTTCAATGTAATAACATATTTGATAACATAGTACAACAAACTGAATAATAACTATTCAAAAATTTAAGTACAGAGCTCCTTTCTAAATATAATGACTACATTATTCTCACATTACAAATGTGGCAAGTCTGACTCTGGGAACAAGGTACTTAAATTATAACCTGCCCACTGCCTGTACCAGATTCACCTGGGTATTTATGAAAACTCAGGTTCTGGAACCCCACCTCATAATTTATGAAGAATTCCACTTGAGTCTTGGGCATGTAGTGCTTGAGAATATGTTTTCTAGAAGACAGATGCAAGAAGGAATTGGTGACATTGGATTTATGTTGTTTTATTTTTGTCTTTGTGACCTGTGAAGTACTCAAAAACAATTATGCTAATTTCATCTCAATTAATTAAAAATATTCTCTTCTACCCAGCAAAAAAAAAAAAAGATTATTTCAGAGTTAATATGAATACAGGTGAGGAAAAAAGCTCTCAGATGAACAGATTAACTCAACCAGTACAGTGATGTGGTTTGAAAATCAGAAGCACTTAGATGCATATGCAGATGTGTGGGACACACACCATTTTCCCACCGGATTCAGCTCAGATTGGACTTTTATTGAAATATGCTCTGTAAGGTGAACTTCAGAGTATATAGGGATAACATAGAACAGAGCCAAAACAGCCATATATACATGATAAAGAAACTGGTTTCATCCTGGGAGGAGTTCTTCTTTGCTTTTTTTCACTAGTCATTTCCTGTTATTTATCAGTTCCTGGTCAGAACCCCAGCCTTACAAAGAACTGAGCTCTGATGAAGTGAATTACTTGAGAATTACAGATAGGATAAGGACTCAGGGTCACTGGTAGAGGCCACAGAGGGACCTTTCTGATGTACTCATGTCAGCATAGCTAAGCTGGGTAATCTTGAAGACCCTGTTTATTGCCCCGCAGAAGGATCCGTTTCCACAGTATGCTCCACATGTGTCCCAGTGTTTGAAAAATACAATTAAATCATCTGTATTGAAAACATTATACAATGTGACGGTTTTTAAATATGGGATTGCATGATGAGACAGATGCTAAGCTCCCAGTAATCACAGAAAGCACTTTGATAGCACACTAATCCAAAGAATATTTGAAATACACTAGTTTATCAGTCCTTCACAAAAATGGAACTGTGGCAGAAATTTAGAATTTGTCATACCTAGTAGTTTCTATTTGCATTATACACATATCTGGTAACATGGATTATATTAGCGTATTACCAATATGGGAATAAGATTCTTAATTTTTCACTTATGATACTAGCAAAGGAAAATATATATAGTATAACTTTTCTAGATGGTGGATATCTGCAGAATTGTTTAATATCCATTAGTCACTTAAGATTTAATGGCTCATATGTAACATGCAAGCATTAAAAAATAATTTGCAAGATGCATCAATAGCAATTGCCTTATGCCACTAAAATAGAGTTTACATATTACCTTTTATAATGCCACAATATAAAAAGTTTTAAATCTTTATGTACATATATATGGATGTGTGTATTCTTTTTTTAAGCTTTCTTGAGTTATAGTTTTATTGAAATAAAGAATAGTATGTAGAGAATAAGTTCAAGCATGCTACATTAACTTGCTTCAAACCTCCTAATGTGAAGGGCTTTCCATATCACACATACCCATCCCTGTTACACCTCAGACTTTAATTTCTGCTATTCTCTCCTTCCTCACTCACTCGCATCCTTGTAGGCCTAAACAATACCAGGATATTCCAAAATTAGAATGTTTTCATTTGCACTTTCCCTGTCTGGACTACTTTTCCCCAGACATTCCTGTGGCTTGATGGACAATGACTTTATTATTCATTTAAACATCACTTAGTGAGTGAGGGCTGTTATGGTTTACTCTGTGCTTAAAAATGTAATCAGACGGGGCGCCTGGGTGGCTCAGTGGGTTAAAGCCTCTGCCTTCAGCTCAGGGTCCTGGGATGGAGCCCTGCATCCTGCTCTCTGCTCAGCGGGGAGCCTGCTTCCCTCCCCCACACTCTCTGCCTACTTGTGATCTCTCTCTGTCAAATAAATAAATAAAATCTTTAAAAAATGTAATCAAAGAAAGACAAATAAAATATGATTTCACTTATATGTGACATCACTCATGTGGAATCTAGAAAACAAACAAATAAAACAAACCGATTCACAGATTCAGGAAACAAACTTGTTTACTAGATGGAGAGGGGTTGGGTGATGGGCAAAATAGTCGAGGGGAATTAAGAGCTACAAACTTCCAGCTACAAAGTAAATAAATCATGGGATGGTAATGTACAGCATAGGGAATATAGTCAGTAATATTATAATTAGTACAGTGACAGATGGTAACTCAACTTGTCATGGGGATATTTCACAATGTATAAAAATATCAAATCACCATGATGTATACCTGAAACTACTGGATATTGTATAACAATTGTGCTTCAATTAAAAAAAAATTCCAATCTACACCTGACCTATTCTTCCATTCCCTGCTGTAATTTTTCTCACCATTATCAGTGGCTAACTACATATATTTTAATTTTTTACTTATTATCTGTTTTTTTCCCCCACTATAATACAAGAGTGTAAACCGTAAAAATTTAGAATTTTTTTTCTCTGTGGCTTCCCTAGTGCCTAAATCCATATCTTTCATATAGTGGGCACTCAGTAATGTTTGTTGAATGAGTGAATGAGCTATAAAATGAATATAAAGAAGACGGTGCCCTGAGATTGATACAGAAAGTGTGTGCTGAAAGACATGGGTCTGGGCTTTGGGGCCAGGCAGTCACTAGGACTGAAACATTAGAGACCATCAATTTTAACAGATTGGCTTAATACTTTCTTAAAGTCATTGACAGAGACCTTTATAGGTGACCATTTTATTTGACTTGCTTAATTAATGTTTGCCTTTATGAGCATTATTTTGTGTAAATTAAAAAGGGGTTTGTGATACTTGCAAAAGGGCCCAGAGTAGGATGCCATTTCATTATGAGTTAAAGAACGGAAGTTATGGCATATTGGAATATTGCTACAGGACACGGATGAGGTCCTGATAAGGATTTGTTTTTGTTTTTGTTTTTTTAAAAAAAATGTAAGTACAGGACGACTGAGTGGCTCAGTCGGTTAAGCATCTGCCTTCAGCTCAGGTCATGATCCCAGCATCTTGGGACGGAGCCCCACATAGGGCTCCTTGCTCAGCGGGGAGCCTACCTTTCCCTCTCCCTCTGCTTGCCCCTCCTCCTGCTTGCTCGGTTTCTCTTCTCTCTGACAAATAAAAACATAAAACCTTTTTAAAAAATTAAAATTTAAGGGTGCCTGGGTGGCTCAGTTGGTTGGGCGACTGCCTTCAGCTCAGGTTATGATTCTGGAGTCTTGGGATGGAGTCCCGAATCAGGCTCCCAGTTCCATTGGGAGTCTGCTTCTCCCTCTGACCTTCTCCCCTCTCACGCTCTCTCTCACTCTCTCTCTTTCTCAAATAAATAAATAAAATCTTTAAAAAAAATTAAAATTTAGAAGGTACATAGTGATGAGTTCTCAAATGTTTTGGCCGAGGCTGAGTTTAACAGAGAAGAGATGAAGCTCACCTTATTTAATTAATGGATCTTTTCCTTAGGGAAAATTAAATGTGAAGGTCCAGTATAAATGACAACTAGGGTGTTGTCAGAATCACGTCAGAAAGAGAGAGAATTACAGCAACACACTGTGGTTGCTTTGCTGTCTCCAAGGAGCTAATAAGGAAGACGTTCTGATCAGGCCAAAGGTGAAAGTGGAAAATCACTGTCTTACAGAAAATGTGTTATACAAGGGCATCGTATTGAACTTGTTTCGGCTGGTTTAAGAAGAGCAGGGTGGAGGGGCGCCTGGGTGGCTCAGTGGGTTGGAGCTTCTGCCTTCGGCTCAGGTCATGATCCCAGGGTCCTGGGATGGAGCCCCACATCGGGCTCTCTGCTCAGCGGGGAGCCTGCTTCCCCGTTCTCTCTGCCTGCCTCTCTGCCTACTTGTGATCTCTCTGTCAAATAAATGAATAAAAATCTTTAAAAAAAAAAAAAAAAGGAAGAGCAGGGTGGAAAGGATTCTGAGGGAGAGGCGTGTTAAACAGATGAAAGGAAATTAGAGTCTAGAACAAAGTGGCTTGTCCAGGCTCTCAGGAAGGTCATGGCCGGGCCTGAACTTGAACTCGCATGATTCAGGATGTTCCTGGATCACGTTGTATTCTATTGATTTTTTTTTAAATTTTTTTTAAGATTTTTATTTTATTTTATTTAAGCTTTATTTAAACATATGATGTAACCCCACCACCCTCACCCAACCCCTCTTCCCCCCACCCCCCTCAGTTTGTTTTATGACATTAAGAGTCTCTTTTGGTTTGTCTCCCTCCCGATCCCATCTTCTTTCATTTTTTACTTTTCCTACCACCTTAACTCCCACCCCCGTTGCATCTCCACTTCCTCATATCAGGGAGATCATGTGGTAGTTGTCTTTCTCCAGTTGACTTATTTCGCTAAGCATAATACGCTTTAGTTCCATCCATGTCGTCGCAAATGATAAGATTTCATTTCTTTTGATGGCTGCATAGTATTCCATCGTATATATATACCACCTCTTCTTTATCCATTCATCTGTTGATGGACATCTAGGTTCTTTCCATAACTTGACTATTGTGGACATTGCTGCTATAAACATTCGGGTACACGTGCCCCTTTGGATCACTACGTTTGTATCTTTAGGATAAATACCCAGTAGTGCAATTGCTGGGTCATAAGGTAGCTCTATTTTCAATTTTTTAAGGAACCTCCATGCTGTTTTCCAGAGTGGTTGCACCAGCTTGCATTCCCACCAACAGTGTAGGAGGGTTCCCCTTTCTCCACATCCTCGCCAGCATCTGTCATTTCTATTGATGTTTTATTAATTCAAACTAATAAGTCGCGAAGGTCTGTTACGTGCTGGACACTGTTCTAAGCCCGTGCCTCCAGCATTGGAAACAGCCCCTGCCTACTCCCCCTCTAACCTGGGAGACGGACAGAAGGAAAACATGCACTCTGAGAGGGCTCAGTGCTGTGGAGGAGACAGAAAGCAGCTGCGGTGGGGAGGGGCAAGCAGGGGCCGATGGCATTGGGGCAGCTGGCAGGAGGGGGAGGAGCGGGCCTGTGGACCTCCAGGGCGGAGTGAGAGCCAAGGCTCCGGGAGGGGCTGCCTGAGGGGTCTGAGGAAGGCAGGGGTCCGTGAGGCCGGAGCTGGAAGAGGAGCGGGGGGAGGTGAGGAGGGCAGGAGGGGCTGGATCACAAAGGGCCCTCAGCTGTTTCAACAACTAGACTTTCACTTGAAACCAGACCCTGTGCCACTCGAGGGCTTGGAGCACAGGATCCGAATTCGGCTCATGTTTGCAGAGGCTCAGCCTGGCTGCGGTGCGGAGGGTAGGTGTGAGAGTGCAGCGGGGCATGCAGTGGGCGGGTGCAAGGTTTTGTGCGATGGGTGCAGGAGGAGGTAGGGGCTTGGGGGTGAGGGTCAGGAGTGCTCAGACTCTGCGTGGAGAGGGTAGAGCAGCGGGGGTTCACAGATGGGCTGGATGAGGAGTGTAGAAGAAACGAGGGACGTAGTGGGGACCCTGTGGCTTTGCCCTGAGCAGCTGGAAGAGTAGAGTTGTCCTTTACTGAAAGAAGGAAAACTGCTTGAGAGGCAAGTTCAGAAAGTCTCCTTTAATCTGTAGTGCTCTCTCGCACTCTCTGTTCCCTTGTAATTTATAATTAATTTGTGGAAAAAACTAGATGATTTTATAATTCGTAGAACTTCACACTGTACGGATTCTGCTAACCTTTCCTGTTAAGGTCATTTAGCATAGGCCCTTCCCCCCCAAATATGCACGATTTTCAGCGCATATTTCCTCGAAGCTGGCAGGCAGGGCCGTAAGCTCAGTGAACTCCGTGTTTGAGTTTGTGCATACTGCTTCCCAGGCGGTGCTGTATCCTCCCACTGGAAGGCACATGTCCTCTGGTTTGACTCGTGGTTATATCAGCAGCTGGGAAGAGCCATTGCTTGGAGCCTCCTTGTTAGAAGTTACAAAATGATGGTCCTCTAATCCCATCACTTATCCTCATTTATGAGCTGAAATATTTCCATACAGAGAATGTTAGTTACGTGACAGTTCCTACAGGTAGGGTGGGCTAAATGCTGGTGTCTTCGTCCTTATTTCCTAATATTCAAAATAACGAGTTAGTTACTTGGCGTTTTCCAAGATTGAACATTTCTTTGTGTTTTAATGAACTCCTGGAATTAAACATCCCTGATGTATTTTATTCCATCGCAGGAGATTCTTACTGATGTAAAATCATCCTTCTTCGTTCCTGGGGGTTTTCGAACTGCCCTCTGTTGCCAATAGCTTATTTGTTTCTGTGTGACATTATGTTCCAGGCTTATCTTGTGCATTTCCAGCACTGAAATCAGTCACTTCACCCGACAGCCCAATTTCTCTTAATGAAAAATCATATTGAGTGATGACAGTCTGGTGCTACAGGTTGTCCTTGTTTGGGGCCTTTTCCAGTGGATGGAGCTAGGACATAGGTCTACATTTAAAAAAAAAAAAAAATTATGGGTTCCTAGTGATGTTTCCAATTCAAATTCAGGAGTATGTAGGGTTATAATTTAACCTCATCAATCTTATATTCGCTTTTCCTTTTCACACATTGAAATTTTCAGGGTCCAAAGGATCAGGGTAATTACTCATTTGTATTGTTGCCCACGTAGAGAGCATTTCAGTAACAGAGAAGGCAGGCTCCGATTTTATCTGAAAGGTCACGGTGAAAGGGACAAGAGGAGGATGCATATTCTGATCAGAACAAACAGCATTTACAAAGATTCAGAGGCTGGGGAGAGCACAGTTCATTTCAGAAAGAGCAGATGCTGTTGCACCAGAGTGATGGGTTAGGTGGAGTCTGGAAGGGAGTCTGAACATGGTGAACCTCGCTTTCAGTGCTATGAATGCTGGCATCAGCCAGAGACACAAGCTGTTCCCTGTGTTTAGGGGGTATCTTGCATTTAGTTTTGTTTTTTAAGGTTTATTTATTTTAAAGAGAGGGGGAGAGGGAGAGAGAGAGAATCCTGAAGCTGACTGCCTCCCCCCCCACCCCGCCCCAGCACGGAGCGTGGATGCGGGGCTCGATCTCACCACTCTGAGATCATGGCTGGAGCTGAAATCAAGAGTCAGCCACCTAACCTACAGATGGAGCCACCCAGGCAGCCCTTTCATTTGTTCTTAATAAAAAAAAACCTTTCTCTCTGCTTTGTCTATAAAGGAGAACGTGCAGGACAGAACCTGAAGGAGGGAGATCAGTAACTCTGTTCTACTACCCCAGTTCAGGGAAAGTGCAGCTCGGTTATCTTCTTCCACTGAAAGAAGTACATGCATACTGATGACCCATTTCCTGG
The DNA here is from genome assembly GCA_003697995.1 of Taxidea taxus jeffersonii. Taxonomy (NCBI): domain Eukaryota; kingdom Metazoa; phylum Chordata; class Mammalia; order Carnivora; family Mustelidae; genus Taxidea; species Taxidea taxus. The sequence continues at coordinate 183,841 of ML104031.1, read as the reverse complement.
TATTTTTCTCTGCACAGAGGACAAAGTGTGGACCATAGTGTCTCACGACTTGCAGATGCAGACCACGGTGGTGGGCTACAGCCCGGAGAAGTACTCGGTGACACAGCTCGTGTACAGCGCCTCCATGGACCAGATCAGCGCCGTCACCAGCAGCGCTGAGCATTGCGAGCAGTACGTCTCCTATTTCTGCAAGATGTCGAGGTTGTTGAACACCCCAGGTAGGCTGAGAATGGAGTGTTACTTTTAATTACTATCTCAGCTGGTGTTCAGAATTGCCGAAACAGTCCAACAGGTGCGACTTATTATCTTATAGTCCAGTCTCCAAAGTGCCGGCAGCTGTGAAAAAAAGCAAACCATTACTTGGTTTTTCTGGGGAATGAAACTAAGAAAGTACGATTTTCAGAAGAAAATTCCATTGTTTTCAACTTACAGATTTTTCCAGTTTCAGTGCATGTATGTATGTCTGAGTGTTTCTGATGCTTAATTATCCGTCGTTGCTCTGGGCCAACGTGTATCAGAGCCTCTTGTGAACTTTCAAGTCATACCTTCTGAGTTCAGCTGTCTTTACCGTATAGCTGAAAGCATTCCAAAGGCTGCCCCCGGTAAATAACATGTAGCATGGCGATAAAATTTAGAGCTCTTTGTTGTCTATAGTCATTTAACAGTGTCTACTTGTCTCAAGTTCAACCTAATTTTTTTTTGTGATGGCTTCCTTTTTGCGATGCCTCAGGGTGTGTGTGTGTGTGTGTGTGTGTGTTTGGGGTGCAGAAAATAAAGAGTTTCCAAAGGATACACTAGAAATATCTTTTCCAAGAGATCCATATGCTTTGGGGTTCTTGGCAGCAGATTCAAGATGTTGACAGAAAATGAAATCCCTCAGTCTCTAGTATAACAGAGCATGTGGAAATGAAGCATGTGCTCCGAGTCAGAAAAACAAATGCTCATACTTTTCAGCCTTGTGGCTCTCCAGGTGTGACTTTGGTGGAGTTAATGGGACTCTTAAGCCTCAAGAACCAGTGTCTTTTCATTCAAATAGGGATCATAATGCCTACTGCAAAGTGAGTGAGAATTTCATAGGGTCACGTACTAAATGCTTACTGTAGGTTTGATGCTCTTAAGGACTTCACTAATAGCAAGGAGTATACTGATTATTTTTAATATTGAGCAACTTGAGAAGTGGCATCATGCTAATCACAGACCAAGGGGCTATTTGCTGCCCCTAAATCAGTATTGGATTGGAGTATATGGATTGGATTGGATATTGGTGTGGAATATTTACGAAGAAGAGTTATATAAAACGTTGTATATGATATTTTAAAGATTTGAGTGTTTTTTTTAATATGCAAAGCCTTGTGCTGAAATTATAGATGAGTATGACCTATGGACTCGAAGAAAGTAAAATCTGTAAATTGTGGACATGATTGGTTCAGACAATTAGTGCTTCTGCTGTTTGAGGAAAGGGAGGTGATCATGGCTGGGGTGTTGAGGTGGTACTAAGAGGCAGAAAGATGGGGCGCCTGGGTGGCTCTGTGGATTAAAGCCTCTGCTTTCGGCTCGGGTCATGATCCCAGGGTCCTGGGATCGAGCCCCGCATCGGGCTCTCTGCTCAGCAGGGAGCCTGCTCCACCCCTCCCCCCGCCTGCCTCTCTGCCTACTTGTGATCTCTGTCTCTCAAATAAATAAATAAAATCTTTAAAAATAAAAAAAAGAGGCAGAAAGACAATTTGAGGATGTTGAAAGAGGGTCAGCAAAAGTCTGGAGGACAGTATGAATGATCCTTCAGGTCATGGTGAGAAGTAGCTCAGCAAAAGCAGAGTTTAATAACAGGAAGAAATAAGGTCGGAAAATATGCAGGAGAAATGGGATGGAGGGTTGCTGGTTGGGGCAGGAGCTAAGTGTTCTGCTGTGGATCTGGGAGTTGTTTTTTTTTTTCTCTGAAGGTTGGTGCTTCTCAGACTTCGGCAGGCATTAGAAAAACCTGGGATATTAATAATACACAAGTTGCTGAGCCCCAGGCCCCCAAGTTTCTGACTCACTAGGTCAGAGATGGGGCTTAAGAATTTGCATATGTAATGAGTGCAATGGACTGAATTGTGTCCTTCCAAACTTTGTGTGATGAAATCCTAGCCCCCAATGTGACTGAATATGAGATAGGGCTTTTTAGAAGGTAATTAAGGTTAAATGAGTTCATAAAGCTGGTGAGATTGGTGGCCTTATAAAAACACAAAAAGCGAGCTCTTTGTCTCTCCCACGAGGACCCAGTGAGAAGGCAACCATGTGCAAGCCAGGATGAGAGCCCTCACCAGAAACCAAGATGGCTGGCAACGTGATCTTGGACTTCCAGCCTCCAAAACCATGAGACAAATGTGTGTTGCATTAGCCCCCCCAGCTGTGGTATTTTGCCCTAGCAGCCTGAATGAATGAATAACATGAGTTCCCAGGCAATGACTTTGGAAAACCACTGCTGTGGGCCATGAGAAGTCTTCCAAGTCCCTACCGCCCAGCTGTTCTTCCCTGCACTTGCACTTATCATCGCCTTTTTCACTGGATCCTGTTTTCCACGCCAGGGAAAGTCAACCAAGGATAATAGAAAATACCCTGGGTGTATTATACACACCGGGCACTGGGTGCAATTAGCAACTTCCATTGGCTTGTCGGCACCAAGTTTCATGAGTGAGTGCTCCTTATTGAGGCGCATTGCAGAGATCTGCATCAATTAGTCTTCGGTCACGGGGGTGCGGATGAGGGTAAGGGCAAACTGCTGACAAGAAAAATAACTTGGCATCGTCAGCTTTATTGTCTCCTGTTCTTATCATGGACTCCAAAGTCAACTCTTGCTTTTTGAATTTTGCTGTGGTGGTTACAAAACACGGTGTGACTTTTAAACAAGTTCAATTTACAGTTTGGGCACCAGGAGAATTAGGTTGGAAGGAAACAGAAGAGTTTGCCTCTAGTGCTCCTGGTCTTGCTCCGCTTTCCTTCCCTCTTCCATCTTGGGTGCCCTCTGTCTCCTCCCGAAGCCAGCTAGAGGCCCCACATACTTACGACGCTCTTTTACAAAAACCAGAGGGTTTCTAAGGATCAGGAAAAATAGGATAATTTTTTTTTCTTTTTATTTAAGCTTTATTTAAACATATAATGTAACCCCACCACCCTCTCCCAACCCCTCTCCCCCCCACCCCCCTCAGTTTGTTTTATGACATTAAGAGTCTCTTTTGGTTTGTCTCCCTCCCGATCCCATCTTGTTTCATTTTTTCTTATCCTACCACCTTAATTCCCACCCCCGTTGCATCTCCACTTCCTCATATCAGGGAGATCATGTGATAGTTGTCTTTCTCCAGTTGACTTATTTCGCTAAGCATAATACACTCTAGTTCCATCCATGTCGTCGCAAATGGTAAGATTTCATTTCTTTTAATGGCTGCATAGTATTCCATTGTATATATATATACCTCTTCTTTATCCATTCATCTGTTGATGGACATCTAGGTTCTTTCCATAACTTGGCTATTGTGGACATCGCTGCTATAAACATTCGGGTACATGTGCCCCTTTGGATCACTACGTTTGTATCTTTAGGGTAAATACCCAGTAGTGCAATTGCTGGGTCATAAGGTAGCTCTATCTTCAATTTTTTGAGGAACCTCCATGCTGTTTTCCAGAGTGGTTGCACCAGCTTGCATTCCCACCAACAGTGTAGGAAGGTTCCCCTTTCTCCACATCCTCGCCCGCATCTGTCATTTCCTGACTTGTTCATTTTAGCCATTCTGACTGGTGTGAGGTGGTATCTCATTCTGGTTTTGATTTGTATTTCCCTGATGCCCAGTGATGTGGAGCACTTTTTCATGTGTCTGTTGGCCATCTGGATGTCTTCTTTGCAGAAATGTCTGTTCATGTCCTCTGCCCATTTCTTGATTGGATTATTTGTTCTTTGGGTGTTGAGTTTGCTAAGCTCTTTGTAGATTTTGGATACTAGCCCTTTATCTGATATGTCGTTTGCACATATCTTTTCCCACTCTGTCAGTTGTCTTTTGGTTTTGTTGACTGTTTCCTTTGCTGTGCAAAAGCTTTTGATCTTGATGAAGTTCCAATAGTTCATTTTTTCCCTTGCTTCCCTTGCCTTTGGCGTTGTTCCTAGAAAGAAGTTGCTGCGGCTGAGGTCGAAGAGGTTGCCGCCTGTGTTCTCCTCAAGGATTTGGATGGATTCCTTTCTCACGTTGATGTCCTTCATCTATTTTGAGTCTATTTTCGTGTGTGGTGTAAGGAAATGGTCCAATTTCATTTTTCTGCATGTGGCTGTCCAATTTTCCCAACACCATTTGTTGAAGAGGCTGTCTTTTTTCCATTGGATGTTCTTTCCTGCTTTGTCGAAGATTAGTTGACCATAGAGTTGAGGGTCTATTTCTGGGCTCTCTATTCTGTTCCATTGATCTATGTGTCTGTTTTTGTGCCAGTACCATACTGTCTTGATGATGACAGCTTTGTAGTAGAGCTTGAAGTCTGGAATTGTGATACCACCAGCTTTGGCTTTCTTTTTCAATATTCCTTTGGCTATTTGAGGTCTTTTCTGGTTCCATATAAATTTTAGGATTATTTGTTCCATTTCTTTGAAGAAATAGGATGGGATTTTGATAGGCATTGCATTAAATGTGTAGATAGCTTTAGGTAGCATAGACATTTTCACAATGTTTATTCTTCCAATCCATGAGCAGTGCACATTTTTCCATTTCTTTGTGTCTTCCTCAATTTCTTTCAGAAAACTTTATAGTTTTCTGAGTATAGATTCTTTGCCTCTTTGGTTAGGTTTATTCCTAGGTATCTTATGGTTTTGGGTGTAATTGTAAATGGGATTGACTCCTTAATTTCTCTTTCTTCTGTCTTGTTGTTGGTGTAAAGAAATGCAACTGATTTCTGTGCATTGATTTTATATCCTGACACTTTACTGAATTCCTGTACAAGCTCTAGCAGTTTTGGAGTGGAGCCTTTTGGGTTTTCCACATATAGTATCATATCATCTGCAAAGAGCGATAGTTTGACTTCTTCTTTGCCGATTTGGATGCCTTTAATTTCTTTTTGTTGTCTGATTGCTGAGGCTAGGACTTCTAGTACTATGTTGAATAGCAGTGGTGATAGTGGACATCCCTGCCGTGTTCCTGACCTTAACGGAAAAGCTCTCAGTTTTTCTCCATTGAGAATGATACTTGCAGTGGGTTTTTCATAGATGGCTTTGATAATATTGAGGTATGTGCCTTCTATCCCTACACTTTGAAGAGTTTTGATTAGGAAGGGATGTTGCACTTTGTCAAATGCTTTTTCAGCATCTATTGAGAGTATCATATGGTTCTTGTTCTTTCTTTTGTTAATGTACTGTATCACATTGATTGGTTTGTGGATAGGATAAATTTTTTAAACAGTATTTCAGTTATGTCTTCTACTAGTAAGCTAAATATACTTCCTGTCAATCTCCAGACGCCCTTCCAGGGGGAATAAATACTAAATTGGAATCACGAGTTAACTGCTAATCTACACAATAGCAGATTATTTTCTTGTGATTCCAGACATTGTGTTTCCAGACCTTTGTAGACGATTATTGCACTAAATAGATGGTACTTTGAAAATAAGTTTATTATATGCTGCTTGCCTGTATGTACATGTATATATATATAATTTTCATTCACAGAAGATTAGTACTTAATAAATGTTTGCTGATTAGAATAAAATGAAAATACATAATCTTAAATATTACTTCATCCTACCTTGAGGCAGTTGTTTAAACACGTGTGTACATTCCAATATTCAGGTTTGTCAGAAAGCTGATTCCAGGGCCATACTCCTGGAACTCTCATTTGATAGAACTTGGTTGGGGCCAGGAATGTTTGCTTTTAAAAAGCCATCCATGGGTAAGTCTGTGATCCAAACACTAAGAAACACCATCTTTTTTTTTTTTTTTTAAGATTTTATTTATTTATTTGACACAGAAAGAGAGAGATCAGAAGTAGGCAGAGAGACAGGAAAAGAGAGAGGGGGAAGCAGGCTCCCTGATGAGCAGAGAGCCTGATGCGGGGCTCAATCCCAGGACCCTGAGATCATGACCTGAGCTGAAGGCAGAGGCTTAACCCACTGAGCCACCCAGGGCCCCAAGAAACACCATCTTTAATTTACAGTGTGAAGCTCTCTCATGTTGGGCTTTAAGATTTCCATTCTCCATGTTGGAGAAGATTAAAGGGAATATTAGAATTTGGCCAATTAAAAGAAGATGGCATACATAATTACCTGCTCCTTCAGCTAACCTACATTGGCATTGTAGTATTTATTAATCCTTTTCATAGACCAGTCTCTAAATGTTATACGGTGAATTTTAGCCTTCCCTTCTGAGTCATCCTTCATACTCCCAATTTTTGTTTCCCAGATTAGCTACTGTGTAGAACAGCTGAAGCAAGGAAAAGGCGTAGTTGGTGTAGCAAGTGTTTCTATATGATCATGTTCTGTGTATGTTCCAATAAGAAAGAACACAATTTAATAAAAATCTTAATTTGCTGTTTTAAGGAGCTAGTTTGCTGTAATTGTTTTTTTTTTCCCATTCCTTCCTGGTAACATTCAATTTTGAATATCTATTTACTCGTTCTTAACTAAGACTGAATTATATTGGAACTTCTATAGTAGTACTTGTGACATCTGTTTGAATACAAAGTATATTCATTATAGTCATGGCAATTAAAATGAATATCAAATGAGTTTGTAATAGCTATGCACTTAAAATGTTATTCTTTATTTTAAGAGCCTTACCCTCAAGAGTTCATTTGGGGCTCTATAGTTCCTAATGATACTTATGATAAAGAGTTGATTTTGTATGCATATGGACCTCATTTTTATTTTGATAAATGTTTGGCTGTACCATCCCATTAGCCAGCAAATGTAGAATTAGTCATTATTGGTTTTGCACAACTTTACAAGAGTGGTAATGTTATCTCTTCTTTTTATTACTATAAAATTTAAAAATGGAATCAATTTTAAAGTAATAGTTTTGCCATTTGTTATGGTCATATCTCTTCTTGCCATGTTACTATTAATTCAGTTGGTCTTAGTTTTGTAAAAGGCATAGAAACAAGACAAATAAAGTTACTTTATTCCATAGAAGATCTTGTTTGGAGGAAGGCCTACCAATTTGGGAATGAACACATTCTACCTTAACAAAGAAAAGCATATATGGGTGTCCAAAACCAAAAGGATGTTAACGTGGTTTTTATTTATATTCCCAGAACTACAAATATAGCAATATCTGAACTTAAGAAAGACAAAAATCATTAAAAAATGAAATCTATTTCTGCAATACATACTTTAAGAATCTCAATTTGATAAGTTAGATACCAAGAGAAAGTTTCATTAGATCCCACTTGAGAAACATCTTAGGCAGCAATCCTAAGGTTTTTAGATAAAATATTTCCCTTTATTTGGATACAACCTATTAGCCTGCTTTAAAATGCTTATTTGTATATCTTAGGTGCACTGGAGTCATACATTTATTTTACAAAACCTTATACTTTCTAATTAAGAATTTTTTTGTTGAGATATTTATTCCTTACATCTATCAAGATTTATTTAAGTGTATAGGTGTAAACTTGATATGGTTCGTGTGTCTCTGACTATATTTAGAGTTGTTTTCATTGGTTTCCAGTGTTTCATTTCTTCTAATTTCTCAATGTAGTCTTATTCTCATAAGTCATAGTTTTATTGCTTCTTTTGTTGGAAGAAGCAATATAAATTATCCATCCTTTTGGGTAGTTTACTGTTAGATTTTGTATCTGCTGGAAAGGAATTATTTTCACAATTTTTGCCTGTAAAGTAAGTGGTGTAAAATTCAATATACTTTGATGATACTAAACTGTGATTTAGTGCCATACAAAAGACAAGAAAACATGACTCTGGTATTGTAAGTTATAACCTAGTTTTAGAAAAAAATTTCTAAACTTTGGTGAAGTTACTAAGAAAGTGAATTTTCCAAGTTGGTCCTGTGCATTATAAGAAAACATGTTGTTTACCTCTTGAAACATAGATAAAAACATTGCTTATGGTAGCCAAAGAGTAGCATTTTCATTGTGTCCCGTCAGTGTATTAATCATAAGATTAATCATTTATCTCATTAATTATTGTGTTAAGTAATTATACTGACACTGGAGGATTTAGTTAAATGGGGCAAACAGAGAGGTAGAAATAACTAAAAGGGGAAACTAGAAGATTAAATCTAATCATATTCCACACCCAGGCAACTAGACCCCCCCCCCCCCATAGAGGGCACTGTGGAAAAAGAGACAAAATGATCACAGGGAAAATAGAGGCTATTTCAGCAATATGGATAGAATTGATGAACACCTCAACTGGAATAATGGATGAGATAATCAGTCTATAAATATTTATTGTTTCTTGTGTATCAGGAATTGTTACATGTAAGCGGCCATGTAGATTCATACAAGTTAACTCAAAAAAAAAATGGCAGACGGAATTCTAGGTTAGAGATGTCAGAATGTGCAGATTTGGAGATGGAGGGCAGGGGACAGGTACTTGGGAGGAAATGAGAGAGGTGAGAATGGCTGGAGTAGAGACTTTGCAGGTGAGAGACAGAAAGAGAAAGGAGACAAAGGAGAATGCTTAAGGATTCCAATCAAAGGGCAAAGGGAGGTTTTAAGTAGGAGATCCCAGCTGTCCTGTGATGAACAACATGGAGGGAGAGCCGAGTTCATAGGAAAAGAACATCCCTCTCAGGGCCACCTGAGTGTAGTTAAGACTGGATGTTTGAGAGGCCCCCTGGGCCCTAAGAGGGAAGACTTTCTTTAAAGTGTAAGTAGTAGAATCAACATGTCATGATTGCTTACCTGCAGAGTAACTTTAGGAGAGGGGAAGATGCAATCTTCCCTGTACCTGGGAGTAAAGATAAAGTAAATGACTCTGAGCAGTTGTAATGCCTTCATCAGAGGACTCAGAGATGTCATGGGAAGAGTAAGGAGAGAACGTTGCAAGAAAGAAAATGCCAATTTGAAAAGGTGATTGAAGGAGAGGTGCAGCTAAAGGACCCAAAAGAGATGATCAGAACAGTAGGAAGAGAGTCAAATTAGGAAATCCTAGTAATGAGGAAGCTAAAGGAAAGGAGTGTTTAACAATCAACAGTAAAAAAAAATGAACAAAAGAAAATTGAGTGTGGCCAGTGGGGAGACATCATATGAGGGAAGCCAGGCCTTGGCTTTGACTGTTGGGAGGCCCCTGGAGTTTGCTGTCCGCAGGGTCTGTTGGGTGGAGCCACTGAGCAGAGTGAAGAGAAAAAGGAAACAGCAAATGAAGGTTTTCAGGAAGTTCCATGGTAAGGAGGGATGGCTAAATACAGAACTGCTGCTTCGTCAAAAGACAGAACCAAAGCGAGGGTTTGGGAATTCTTTATATCTTTAAAAAACGAGGGAGTTATGAGTAAGTTTATAAATGGAGGAGGGAGTGGAGAGGAAGAGGCTAAAGATGTAAGACAGGAAAGAAAAGATCGGGCACCGGGAGAGACACAAGAATATGGGATTTGCCTTGGCAAAACAAACAAACAAAAAACACCTGCTCTGAGAAGGGAGATAAAGGAAAGATTAGAGATTTTCATTAAATTCTATTGGCCAACACCATTCTTGACATTTATCTCCTTTAACTCTCAGATGAACTAGCTTTTATTATCTCAACTTTGCAAAATAGGGCTGAGAGAGGTGAATAAACTCACTGAAGGTCACTGTGGCTGGATGTGAGAAAGCGGGGTTCAAATGCAATCTAGCTTCTCGTAAGCCTTGCCTACTGACTCACTGAGGAGAGGGCGAACATGTGGAGAACTCAGTGCCCCCACCCAACCCGAGTGAGGTAGAGTGAACCCTAGCGGGATCTGTACCCATCCCATCTCTTCGACCACCATGAAAGGACATTTTCCTTTGTGCCATTTACTTTTTCTGTCTCTGATTAGAAATGCTCTTTGCCAAGTGACCTTTGGTCAAGTCCCATATTTCTGATTAATAAATTAATCTGAGGGCAAATTTACTGAAGACAGCTTGACTGACCTCTACTAAAAGGATATTGCCTTTCAAGGTGGCAACTTCTTGAGCTTTGAGGTGTGACTTTGAAAAAGATTGACATTCTAGAACTTGATGAAGACTTTTTATTTCTGCCACTTTATTTTGTGAGTGCCTGTGCATGGCTTCCTTTTTTTTTTTTTTTTTTCATGACTGAAATAGGAATGAAGGTATACTTTGGAGTAATCCTATATCATGCTGTAGAATTTGGAAAGTGTCTTCTCATATACTTAAGTCATCAACATTTTTTGTTTGTATATCATCTTTAAAATTATCCATCTCAACTACATCATAAAAAGAAGATAGATCTAATTGATTACTTTGTGTAAATTATGTTTAAAAATATCTCCTCAACAGGATACTGAAAAAAGAACTTTAGATAAAAATCCCTTGGAAATATCTAGTTTTATTAAAAAACATTGAGCAAAGATTTGTTGAATATAGAATAATCTGCTAGGTGCTATGAGAATACAAGGAGGGCAAAGAATAGTTTTTAAACAACATTTGCCTTAAAATTTAGAAACTTTTTTATTATGAAAATAAAGTCATTTATTACCTGAAGGGATTTTACTGGTACATCTTGGATAAAAGATTGAATAAATTTAGAATTCATACTAATTTCTAAAAACATTGATATGTGTATTTTGTACAGGAGACAATCAGGAGCTCTTTGCGGAAGCTTTGGAATGGGAGGAGAGAAGGGTTTTGAGTCCCATGGGCCAGTGTACCACTCCAGGCTCAACCAGAGAAATAAAACTAGTAAGAATATATATATTTAGAAATTTATTGCAAGGAATTGGCTTATGCAATAGTGGGACCCAGCTTGGCAAGCCCAAACTTGGGGAAGACTGGAACTCAAGATTGAGAAGAGAGCTGCTGCCCATGGGTAGAATATCTTCTCAAGGAAGACCAAGTCCTTTTATCCTTTCAGCTGATTGAATCAGGTCCTTCTAGCTTACATGGCCTAATCTGTCTTACTGAAAGTCAACCAAAAATGGACTTGCCGACATCTACAAAATACCTATATAGCAACACCTTGATTCATGTTTGGTTGAATGACTGGGCATTGGAGTCCAGCTAAGTTTGCACACTAATCTGACTATAATGGTCGGATTTTTAAATGGTTGATTTAAAAAAAAAATGACCAAGTAAGAAATCCATTTCTAGATTGGCAATGATTTATTCCCTCCATTGTGCAACATGGAGCTCTCTTGGTCAGCATAGACAGGTGAGAGCGACATGTTAGAGGTGTTCGGGGACCTTTTGTTCTCCCATCCCTCCATTTATGATGAGGGTGCATGTGAACCTCATGTCAGATTGCCAAGTAAAATACCATTTTATATGGCTAGAGCAATGGTGATTTGAATGACTCCGGCAGATCAACTTTACTCAAGTCAAAAACAAAGATTTTCCTTTTCTCTGTGTTGTTTCAAAAAAAAAAAAAATGCAGGTGCCTATATTCCACACTTTAACCAAGATAGCCTATGTCCACCAGGGACTTGGAAGTATTCATTCATTGTTGGCTCGAGTTCTGCCTAAAGGAAATCATCTCCGTTGACCCAAATAAGTGTACCTCAGACCCGTTACCTAGGAAAGCCGCAGGAGAGTTCCCGCACTCCATCCACATTACTGTGCAGTGTTCTTCTATTTTTACTTTCATAATAGAATCAAATCCCATTGCCATGCAAACTAAAAGTACTGTTATAGAAGCTCAGAGAAATTTGGAATAACTCATTTTTTTAAGAATGGATAAAAATGAAATAATATATGAGTTTTATTTCAAAGACAGTATGTCTTCCAAGTTTTGTTATTTCCCGACCAGTGAATGGCAGAACTTCTCTAAAATACTAAGTCTCCAAAAATGCAGTTGGGTTCTATTATCCTGTTTGCCTATGACTTCCCAAAACCAATTGATTGGGTAGTTTTTATAGGACAGTGAATAATATTGCAGAGTGTTAGTCAAATAGGAATGCAATAGCAATTTGGACCTTCATTCCATATCTTAAATTCTCTTAAAGAAAATAACTCTCTCCCCCACTTCTTGGTACTGGATCTGAAATTCAGGCTAAATGCATTGTCCTCTATATACTTAGATAAATAATATTTTAAAATCCCTAAATTAGATTATGATGAAAAGAAGAAAAATGGCTTTACTGTTTATTAAATTCTTACCATGGACATTTACATATATTGGCTCATTCCATCCATCCTCCCAAACTTTGTAAATTATATATTATTATTTCCATTTTATACCTGAAGAAACATAGAACTTTGGGAGGGTTAATTCACCAAAGGAAAACAGTAAAAATGGTGCTAAGAGTCCAAATCAAGAGTAAAATCTAGGCTTCTGTGCCTCTAGACGCACATGTATTTTCTACCAAAATGTAAAAAAAAAAAAAAAAAAAAAAAAACCAGGAAGGGGGGCAGGAGAGAGAATGAAAGAAAGAAAGGCTTATTAGGGGCCAAATAAGCTAATTGGAGAAATTTTTAAATTCTTCCTAAAGTGCAAAATTAGAATGTGCTTTTAGCACAATTAAAACAGAAGGCTGAAGCATTTTTGTTAAGCAGGAGGCCAAAAGGGACTTTTATGAGAGCTGCAAATGCTTCATTTTGAAATTCTGCTTTTTTTTTCAATATCCTTGATTTGGCCCTGACAAGTATATTAAAAAATATGGTTTAGATGACAATTTGTTTGGAACTATATTGAAAAACATTTGATGCGAGAGAAATAAGAACATGCCTTTCATTCTATAGAGCACTTGACTTTCATGTTTTAATATCAAGGTATTTCAAATAGAACAGGTAAATTGAATAGTGATGAAATAGAAAAATGTTGCAAAAGGTTATCCACTTTCAGACGTGAGATATGAAAACAAAATGTTGATGTTTTCTTCTTTTTTTTCTTTGCAGAAGAAACACACACACACTTAAGCCTAACACACATGCCATGCCCAACGTTGCATTCTTACCTTAGTAATTTGCTGTTGACAGATTGCTCAGAGACCCCATTAGAATGGGCAAGGGCAAAGGTGGCCAGGTCTTCCTGTGGCTGGGCAGGGCCTAAAGGGTGGCCCTAAGACATGGACATGGACATAAAAGTCACCCAGCAGAGACAGAAATTTATTCTCTTAGAGTAGGGAATTGTTTCTGTCCAAAGAATATAGCAGTTTTCAGTTCAGGTTGTAAGTGAGAGGGAGAATGGACAAGGGGAGATGGCTCCATGTGAGGTAGACAAGAGGGAGGGGCCTTCCTATGCAGGCAGCACAGGAGGGTGTTGGGGTGGGGGTGATAAGAGCCCGGGGCAGGAGGACGAGACCAGAAGACATATGGGGAGATAACTAGAACGAAACAGCCCATTCTGTCTGCACTCTGTCCAGCCAGAGTGTGGATTCTATTTAGTATCTCATAGTTTTTATAAAATCATAATGATCTAGTTAGCCCAAATGTTAAAATCAATGATCTTTCTTCTTAGAAGGCAACCATGTAAAGGTCTGCAGAAACCAAATTTTTTCTTTATTTTGTTTCATTGCAAAACATCAAGTCGGTAAGGTGATCAAAGCAACCAAATTACTGGGATCAGTGCTATGAGATTGGCAAGTCTAATAAATGAAGCTTAATACATAACCATATGATAGAGGTTTCAGCTCTCTTAACCACAGTTATGAGTTTACATGAAGAGAACTGGTAGGATAACTTATAAGGTTTTAATGTAAAAATAGGAAGTATTAACAAAATAATATCCATCAAAACAAAGAAGAAACGTGCACTTTCTAAATGAACAGTCACTAAACACAGGTCTCAGACTTTCAGAGATGACCTGAATTCTGGAATCAGTAGACATATATTATCCAAACTAATAAAAAGTAGCCAAAAGATTAATTAATATAGCAGATTATTTTAATATCAATACTTGGCTTCTGAATGTTATATAACTTTTAAGAGTGTAACCAGTATCTAAAAGTATACTGTAAACATGATAATGAAGTTACAAGTTACTCAATGGCAGTGACTTCTTCCCTCCTTCCATCCCTGGGCAATTTATTCTTCTTCCTTCTCATCTTGCAGTAGATATTGTTCAGATTAGACAAAGCATCCGCTTCACTATTTATTTATGCATATATATGTGTGTGTATTTTTTCCCCTGTTGGGGAATGTACTAGTGCATGTCTCTGTGATGACCTGATGTATCTCTGTGTATTCCAGATACCACACACACCCCCCCATATGGTTCCAAAAATAACAAAGTCAAGCAGAATTCTTCCATGAAACTGGCTAGCTCTGATAGACTTCCTGAAAGTAACAACACACAGAGCTTGTTTGAAATGCAAAGAAATAAAACTACTTATATGGAATAGATGTTTGCTACTGGAGTTGAAAACATCATTTTTAGGGAAAATAATCAGGCTGGAAAGAACTAAAAGTTGGCTGTAATTTACTACATTGTTAACTACAAGTGAATTTCAGATCAGAAGTGACAGAGGTGGAAAAAATTAAGAAGTAAATGGAACTTGATACCATACTGCTAAAGCCAGAGTGTTTTACCAAGGACAGACACGTATTCAGTGGAAAGGGGTCAGCTTTGGGCAAATATGGGAAATAAAGATCTAAAGTAATATAAACTGAATATGTATAAAAGCATCATCTGGAGTAAGAATAGTCTGGAAATATATAACCAGTTGTTTTTTAAAGAACTGATTTTCTACATCCTCAAGTCTGCTGCCCAGAATTGCTGTTTTGGGCATCACCTCAAGACAGAGGCAGTCTAACCCAGGTGAAATGTATAAAATATGTATAGGCATAGTTCAGAGAAATTTTTAAAAAGCATAAATGATCTGAGGAGGAGAATTATAATTGGGGTATGTATGTAGGAGGAGAGATCTCTATAAAAAAGAGGAGTCCTTGAGAAAATAAAAATACTGTTGAACTGCCTTGGAAGTTTCATTTTTAATGAGAAAGTAGAAAAACAAAGAAATTGGGCTTCACTTATATTAGAAAGGATTTAGTAGAGATTTTATCTGAAGCAACTTTTTAGGATAGTGTAGATGAAATGCATAGAAGTTTCCGAAAGGAAAAGAAACTCAGCTTGCATCAAATTCTGGTAGCTGAAATTGCATCACGTGAAGAAGCCTCGGAGGCTGTCTCTCAAGATAGCTGACATTACCTTAATGAGTTTTCTACGATTCAGAGTCAGATTCTTTTGATAGAACTTGATTTATCAGCACACTCTAGTTTGATCTCAAATATAATCAGAGTCTGGGAAATTGAGATCTACCATCAAAATGCCACTGTATTAATTTAAAATGAGAAGAGTGACTGCTGAAGGGTTAGGATGGTCTGGCAAGCACCTTCTAGCAGGCAAGGTACGCAGAGAGCCAAATATAAACCAGGATGCCAACGTATCAATTTGTAATGAAAAATGGAATGCTGGAGGGACTGGGTGCTTTTGTTCTCTACCCTGCCAAATCGCTCCCTGTAGGGCTACCACATGGGAAGCCAAATTAGAATCAGGTGCTTGTTTCTTGAGCATGGACTGGGAGCACGAGGAGTGATTGGGTTTTGAGAGAGGGTCTAGGCTATCTTTTGACCACAGAGTCTGTTCTCTTAGGCTGCAGTCATGCAAAGTTTGTCTTACCTCTACCTTGGCTATCTGTCTGGATTCCTTCTGCCCTGTCCTTATTATTTAGCTCTGGTAATACATTCAGTCAGATTACAGGGGAGCGCTGGTCATCTAGTGGTAGTTTTGTTCCAGTCCTTGCTTTGCACTGATATTTTGGTTCAACAAGAGGATGATCTGATCTTTAAGAGTCTTCAGGGAAGTCCTCAAAACCCCTTACTGATAACCGAAGACAACAGAGATGATTTCTTAAAGTTCTTAACAGTTCTCTTTTTTTGGGGGGGGGGGCGGGGAGGTTGTTGCCAGTGCTGTGTTATGGCACACAGAGAACTGAATCTCCTTTTCAAAGACTAGGAATGACAAAGGAAAGAAAAGTTGGGTAGACTTAGACGACGTGGCCTACATATAAGTGAATCCTTATTGTTTTTCCAGTTCTGAGAAGGAAGTCGTCATCATTTGATTGAGATGTTTGCATTCATTCCCCAGAAACTTAGTTTTGGGCCCCCACAGGGATCAAATGGAATATGCAGATAGAGCACTTTACTTCTTTGTAGCTTTTATAGATATTTTGATCATTTTCATCATATTCGAGCTTCCAATTTGGAACTGACTGTGAAGATAAAGAAGTACTTGCTCAGCAAAAAAGTCTTAATGTTCAACCATCTACTCCCTGGAAGCTTTTGTGATAATGCATACTACCAAGATGGAGAAACCATTGAGGTGAATAAGCCTTATTATTTATCCATGTGTTACTGTTGCAAATAAAAGGCAGGCCATGTATGTTTTGCATGGAACTCTGCTGGAAAGCTATCACGTGATAATAGAAAGAAAGATAAGGCAGAGGAAATATAAATGGGAATGACTAGAAAATAATACAATTAATTTATAGCCAGACATGTTAAATTTGTTTAAGATTGACAGCAGATTTACCCCTGGGAAGGAAGAGGAGAGAAGGGAATGGATTTTATTTTAAAGAGCTCCTGAAACCTACTAGGATGTGCCTAATGAGGTGATGTAATATAAAACATCACTTGATGTGAAATTTGCATAATGCCTTTTTTCCCTAAGAGATTGCTTTGAAAGAATAACAAAGAAACTGAAATGAGGTGGAAAACAAAATAACAAAACACAAATATTTTCTCAGTGTTTGCAAATATTAAAAATAATTTCTTATCTTCTGATTTGTTTGCTCTCCCAGGAGCCCACCTGAATGTCCTCAGAATGTAAAATGATACTTTAATTAATACATTGGGATTTGGATTTCTCTATAACTGTGCCACTTGTATAAAAAATGTTCATGACTGCTTATGAGCCACACAAAGCCGTGGTCGTGTGAATTATGCCACGCTATGTGGGACCAAATGCCTATATGCAGCTTGGGTTTAGGCACAAACTGTTGTGGTAAAGAAACCAGCCCTTATGGAGTTTCTCCAAGAAGTCTGTCTCTTGCAGTCTATTCCCTCCGTTTGGCATCTTTTTTCTTTTAATGGAGAACCTTCTCTTGCCGTGGGTGCCTGTTTTCTGACCAGCTCTGCTTATCCAAAGAGGAACCGGTTTTGGTGCTCTCCTGTGGAGATGACACTGTTACCCCAGCGCCATGTCTCTCCCCCCTTGCTGCTCTCTTCAGTTTCAGAGGAGACCTCTTGCTCATGTGGACTTGCCTTAAAATCCTCCCTACAGAGATGGGGAAGACTCTGCTGCTGCCGCATATCTTACATTTGTTGCTTCATTAAATTCTAGCATAAAGTTCACATCACTGCATGGCCTTGTACGTATCGTTTCGCATTTAAAACCCTTCTTATTTAATTTTGAAGCTGCTTTTCATTCCTCATCTAGCCATTCATTCTCTGAACCAGTGTTTATTGACCACCCATTCTCTTTAAGCTACTAAGCTAATTGTTGTGGGTGGTTAAGAAACCACTGAGACGTGGGTCCCTAAGGCAGGGATCACCTCTCGAAGCTGTTTTAAACAGCTTCCTTCCTTTAAACAGAGAAGTACGAAGGTGGGAGACTGGTGAGCCTCCGGAACCACACTGCACCCAACATTGGCCCTGAAGGCATCATTGAGTGAGGCCAGTGTTAAAAGATGTGTGGGACAGAGGGAACCGTGCACACTCTCCCCTGTCAGCGTCCTCAGGCCCCGCCCACCCACCCGACATACATGTTAACATGTAAGTGCTTATATCCAGCCACCTGTGTTCAAGGGACTGCTGTCCTTCTTGTGGTTATCATCAACCTATTACAAGCCATTTCCTGAAGATGATGGCAGCTGTCCTGGGCTTCCTTCCTGCGCCAGGCCCTGCCCACCCTCCGAGCCATGTTCTAGAGGTAAGGAACCTCTGAACCCAGCCCCAAAAGCCCTAGCTTCTGCGCTCTCCCTCCCTTTGTCTCAAGGGCCCAGATGGGCTTATTGCGTATTTGGGGTAATACTTAATATACTGTCATTTTTCTTTCTGTAACTCATCTTTTCTAACATCTTTGCATTTTAACTCTAAGCTCCGTATATTTTTATTTCTGCAAACAGAATTTTGGCTAAAGAAATGTTTAAACCAACTTGGTAAAGGTCAGCTCCCCACTCTGATGTTTAAACCAACTTGGTAAAGGTCAGCTCCCTGAGTTCTTCAGTAGAACTTAGTGGTAGTGTGGGCTTTGGAGAAAGTTCCTCTGCTCTGACCTTCCAAATTCAGGGGCCTTCTTTATGATTGCTTCTCAATATCTACGTCCTCTAGTCTACCAGCCTGTGCCGTGACAGAGCACTACCCTAATGGAAAGTCAGTCACCAAAGCCCCCTGCCTTCATATCTCCGACACTAATAAAAGTACCAAACCCTCTCCCTCAGTGCTCCAGCACCACAGACTCAGGAGGTGTGTCTTTGTCATGGCATTTCTTATAGGCTTGCAAGAAAGGCCAATCCTTTCTTAGAAAATTCAATTCCAGATGCTCAGATAGTACAAATATCAAGGATGCAACAACCCCAATGTGATTTATATAACATAAATTTAGCATCAGACACTTTACCCAGTAAGTACCCTCCCCTCTTGAAGGACCCTTTTCCACACCATGTCCCAGATTCTGCATCTATACCGTGGCCCAAAGGACAACATCCCAGTGTTGTCAGGGGTCATTTAGCCCACTGATGGGATGGCACAGTCCCTACATCTGCCCCTGAGTCAAGGAGTTGATTAACGATGCATTGCAGCTCTTGGCAAGAGTCAGAGTAGGAAATAAAATTAAGGTGTAGGGGTTAGGCAGGAAATTCAGATAAAACTACTTGGGAAATGTAGCTAAGCAAGATATAATTATCTAGCTTATAATTAGCTCAGAACATCAGGCCTACCATCCCTAAAGGCTTCTTTTTTTGCGAAGAGACAAGTGATACCATCAAGGAGCAGATGGTACTCTTGTATGAGTGCGGGTGAGTAATGGATACTCCTTACCTTAAGAGTGTAGCCCGCTCAGAATTTGGTTATAGGAATTCCTGTTGGCGCTAACTCATTAGCTTAATAGTTCATTATTTCTGTGTTTTTCATTGCTTTGGGCTTGTGCAGTTATTACATTTTTAAAAAAAAAAGAGTTCTGGAGAATTTCAGTAACATCTCTGGGCCCCATGGCCTCTGTCATTCGACCACCTAGAACACCTAGCAAATTAACACAACCACATTCAGTATCAAAAGACAAGAAAGTCGATTGACTTCAACATGTCTCCAACAATTGGTGATACGTTTTTATTTTATTCCTCAAAATTTTTATGGAATGTTCTTTAGAAAAGAGGAAACTATCCAGGTCTAGTGTGTGGTTTTGGCCCCAGTGAGTGTTCCTGCGTCAGTACCTTGCATATGACCCTGGAAATAGCACTCTTATAGCAGCATTGTTGAAAAAAAACAAGGAAAAAAGCTAAATAAAGCCCCCTTGTTTCAAGGAATATGCTGTGGAGAGAGGGAAACCCAGGACCAGAAGGGCTTTTGGAGTCTCTCTACCTAAGAATGAGGTAATCATTCAGTCATTCACCAAGCAATGAGATGCACGGCTTGTTTATTCCTCCGGTTGGTCTATAATAGGCCTATGAAGGCAGCCCAGCCCAGTCCATGCTGCCTAGAGGAACTGGCATTCCGTTGTGTGTCCTTCCTAAGGAGAGTCCTAGGGCTACTGGTTTGTAGACTATTTGTAATCAGAGCCCCCCAAATGGTATGGTTTTTCCAACCCTGTATTTCTACATGTGCTCTTGTTCATTTAGCCACTCATCCATCCATCCTGTAATGCCTCAGTTCTTTGTATGAACATCTCCATCTCCTGCATATCTACTCCGTAGAAGTCACTTGGCCAAGTTATGTAGAGAATGAAAATAACATCCAGTTTTCTGTGTAGCAAAATCTGTTGAGTCCCTGAGATATTAACAGAATATTAAGCTAATATATATTTGTCATTTTATTTAGAGGGTGGAAATGCATAGTAGTGAAATAACTTAAAACAGAAAAGTTCTTATACGATCATATATAAATATATAACTTCTATATAAGCTCATATATTTAATTTTATGTAGAGATATAATTTTAGAAGTAGTAAACATGATTTCCCATAATTATTTCTTTAATGGTGACAAATAAAACCTCTTAATGCTTATAAATGCCTTGGAAAATACTCATTTGTAAACCAATCAAGTAGGGTAATTATTCATTTTTGGAATACAAGGAGAACAGTGATAATGAAGTTACCTTAAGCTTTAGATTAGGGCTTCCTAGCCTGGTTTTGGATCAAGAATGTTTGCTCAGTAAGAATAGGGCTGTTGCCTTTCTAGTCATCACTGTATGACTAGCCTGTAGAACTGTGCCCAACACATAATCATCAACATTATTATAATAAAGAGTAGTGGAATGATTGAAGGACAGAACACAAAACCCTTCCAGTGATCTGCGAAGACAAATGAAGCATCTTCATAGGGAAATGATGTGGGTTTACGCACATCTTTTTACGTATATTTCAGGGAAGCACTAGACCCTTCACATGCCCACCCATAGATACTAGGTTAAGAACCTCAGCTTGAGCTGAACTAAAAACAGACATGATATGTACGAAAGGGCAGCACCCCAAAGCAGAGAGTACAGCTTGGGGCCAGGCTGACCCCTGAAATGTATGCGTAATACTCAGAGGTATTGTTGCCTATAATAGATTTGATATGAAAGAACTTTTTGTTTTTTAATTAATGGCAACTGATACTCCAAAATTATTCCAAATACTCAGAGTCCATGAATGACATTTAACCTTTTCTTCCATATACCTCATTTTTGGCCCTTAAGTAATATCCTAGGGGAGAAAAACCTTTCTACTGAAGTATCATTTTGCTCCTTCTTAGGATTAAAATCATTTAAAATAATTGAAACTATTGAAATTATTCCTGTTACTCCCCACTTCAGTTTGTATTCCTATGATTGTGTCCTCCCAAATTCATGTGTTGAAGCCCTAACCCCCTACACCACAGAATATGACTGCATTCAGAGATGAGGCCATTAGAGAGGAAATTAGATTAAAATGAGGATGTTAGGGCAGGCTCTAATCCAGTCTGACCGGTGTCCTTAGAAGAAGACTCAGGACATGTGGAGAGACACCAGGAATGTACACAGAAGAGAGAGCAGATGAAGATGCCGCAAGAAGGTGGCCAGCCACAAGCCTAGGAGACGACCTCGCAGCACAGAAGACTGCCCATGTCCTGATCTTGGACTTGGAGCCTCCAAAGCTCTGAGAAAATAGGTATCTATCGTTTAAGGGATCCAGTCTGTGGAATTTTGTTTTGGAAGCCCTAGCGAATGAATACATCATCTTTCATCTTATGGATCAGTGTGCGATCTTAAAAAAAAAAAAAAACAAAAAAAAAAACAAGAGTAAGAGGCATAAGAGGCATCATCTCACTCCAAATCATATGATTTTAGTGTCCAGTAAATAGGACTCCACCCAAAGGAGCAGTGCTTTTGACACTACTGTGGATAAATAGGATATTGTTGTTAAATTTTCTTTCCACACATAAAGGAGAGAAGGAAAATAACATTATATAACATCGACTCTCTGCCAGGCAGCTTCATGTTATCTTTTTTTTTTTTTTTAAGATTTTATGTATTTGAGAGAGAGAGAGAGAGAGAGCAGGGGGAGGGGCAGAAGGAGAGGGACAGAGAGAATCTTAAGCAGACTCCCAGCAGAGTGTGGAGTCTGAGGCAGGACTTGATCCCAAGACCCTGAGAGCACTACCTGAGCGGAAGTCAGGCACTTAACTGACTGAGCCACCCAGGTGCCCCTGTTATCTCATTTATTGCTCGAAGAATGTTAGGAGGTAGATATCATTAGTCATATTATATGTATGAGAAAATGAGGTTCTGGTGGGTTTGAACATGTGAGGGTTGACTCTCTCTGGCAAAGCCGGCAAGCACAGTCACACTCGGATGCTGAAACCTACACTTTCTTCTGGACACCACACTGATCATCCGTGAGTCATCATGTTCTGAGGTCATCACACACCTAGGATGTCTGCTTGTCGGAGGAAGACGAGAGCATTCCTTGTCACTTAGTTTCAGTGCATGAAGTGATGAGACTGGAAACATAAAAGCAGGTTTTCTTTTCTATCTCAGATGAAACCAATGATTTAACATTTTCATTTTTCTTCCTTGCTGAGAAAAATGCCCAGCAATTAATATAAAAAGAAAGAAATGTGGCTACCCAGACCCTAGTGCTTTCTGTTCATGAATTTATATTTATTTTTATTTTTATTTTTTAAAAGATTTTATTTATTTATTTGATAGACAGAGATCACACAAGCAGGCAGAGAGGCAGGCAGAGAGGGGAGGGGAGAAGCAGGCTCCCTGACGAGCAGAGAGCCCGATGTGGGACTCGATCCCAGGACGCTGGGATCATGACCCGAGCCGAAGGCAGCGGCTTAACCCACTGAGCCACCCAGGCGTCCCTCTGTTCATGAATTTATAGTAAAAGGTCAGAGAACATGTAGTCAAGACTAATCATGCTGCCCCTAAGAATTAAGAAGTGATCTGTTCAAGAAAGTCAGCTGAGCATGAGATAATTTCTGATAGTTGAAAGGATACAAGTTAACATATTTTATCACTTTTTTATATATTTTATATAATTAATAATTACAGTAAGAATATTATGAAATTGTTTACCATATTCTCTGAAAACAAAAATTGCCTGTTTATAAATCTATAGAAGGGGCCCCTGGGTGGCTCAGTTGGTTAAGTGTCTGCCTTTCACCCAGGTCATGATCTCAATCCTGAGATCAAGCCCCATTGTCAGTCTCCTTGCTCAGCAGGGAGTCTCAGCAGATGCCCTCCCCATCGCTTATGCTCTGTCTCAAATAAGTAAAATCTTAAAAAAAATTATAGAAGTCAAACCTAATGGGTTTTATACAAGTTTCTTATAATATTTTTATTAGTACATATGTCAAAGATACCCAGAACTCAACATAATGACTGATTTTCTTTTGATATAATAAACACAGCTCTAATTTTATTTCTCTGGGAAAATCCTTTATTTGGGTAATATTTTTTCAAGTAAAGTGGTGTTAATCTAGTTGAGCAAATTTCTTAACCCATCTTATTCATTTTCCTTCAATATAGTGATGTTTCAACATATTCTAATATTTATAATTGTCAATGGCACAAATTTTAAATTGAGTCAATTTTTTTTATTTTTAAAATTGCCGTTCTCATTGTTAGTTTCAATTGCCTCATTTTCTTAGTCCCTTTTTCTTTCAAATTAACTGTCTATTAGATTTTGGGAGATTTTTACTTTATAATATAATTATTTCCATTTCCATGATTGCCATTATAAAACCCTATTTTTATTTTTAAGTGAATATCACCAAGTAAGAATGTTGCATTTCTATTAAATACATTTATGGCTAGGGAAAAATCCTAAATGATTTTAGGGCATCTGACAGCATGGAGACCATTTCATTTAGATATTTGTGTATGGTGGTATCCAAAGGACAGTGAATGGGTTTCAGGAGATTTTTTTTTGTTTATTTTTTCTTTTTTTAAGAGTTTTCTTTTCTTTTTCTTTTTCTTTTTTAGAAGAGAAGAGGAAGCAGGGTGTCTGGCTAACATAAAGAGAAAGATATTTTCTTTTATTCCAAAATAACATTTCACCTGCTTCTAAACCTGCCGCTGCGTCTGCAAGCTCTTACATAATGGGAAAAATCTGTCACAAGATTGTGTAGTCTTGCTCTCCCTGCATCTTTTTCGTTTTTCTGCCACAATTGTAAGATTGATCCTCAGTATTCTGTTCAGTCTTTTTTCTCCTTCAAGATAAGGATGTGTTTTAGCCAGAACACTAAACGGAACATTCTGAGATTTCACTGCTGTTGCCCCTCTCCAGCAGCACAGGGCAGCTCCTGCTCTTTTATTCCTCTGAAATTTCTTTGGACCTAGGCTGCAAATAGAAATGGCTCCCATCAGACTGAGAATGAAAACCAAAATCCTTTTCTTGACTTTACAGGACCTTTCATGGCTTGGCCCCTGACTATATCTCTGGTCTCATCTATCCCTCTTCCAGTTGTGACACAGCTCAGAGCCCCAAAAAGAGATTCCAAGTCTAGTTCTAGTGGTTCTCCACCCAGTGCTCTCAGTTACCAGCCCCTCCCCCACACACCGTGCAGGGGCCGCGGGCCCACAGCTCCAACCTGAATCCTGTCTCCAGCCTGAAACCAGCTCTTGGCGTGAGGTCAAATTTTGTTGAGGTATAATACCCATAGAGAGATGTCTAAAAATCAGTAGGTGTATAGTTCAGTTACTTTTCACAAAGCAAATTCACTTATGCAACCAGGACCCAGACCAAGAAATAAAATACTACTGTGCTCCAGCAGACCCTTGGCAACCCTTCCAGAACCTACTTTACCATAGACACAACCACTCTCCCGACTTCTGAAACCGCAAGTGTGTTTTCCTGATTTTGAACTTTATATAAGAATACAGTATGTACTCTTTCGTATCCAGCTCCCTTTGCTCAGTATTAAATTTAGCAGCTGCATCTGTGTTGAAGGCAAACGCGCTTCATCCTCATTGTGGTGGGTGTGGGTGTGGGGGTCAGACAACCTGTGCCCTGTTTTGCCATGGGTGGACATGTCAGTTATTTCCAGTTTGGAAGTAATCCAGTTACTGCTGCTGGGAACAGTCTCGTGTGTATACACACACACGCATACAGACATATGTATGTAAGGTATATATCCAGATTTGGGGTCCTAACCTATGTGTATGTTCAGCTTTAATAGATCTTGCCAGCTTTCGAAGGTAATTCTACCCAACTTACATCATCCCAGCAGTGCAGGAGCATTCCTCTTCCTCTGTATCCTCGCAGCCTTTGGTAACGTGTCAATTTAGCCATTCCTGTGTGTATGCAGGGACATTGGCTCTTTCTAAAAACATTATTTTTTTTCTCAAAATAACTAATTTATGTTAACTGTAGGAAAAATAAAACTTGAATAAACAAAGGAAAGTTTTAATTAAGTTTAGAAAAGCAAACAGAGATGAGATATTAAAAATCAGCTGAAGTCCACCACCCAGTGATAACTACTGACATCTCCGGTGTTACTCTATTAGACTTTTCCCTGTTTCTGCTTTATAACACAAAATAAGGTGATACTTATGTTTGTGTTACTTAATTTTTTTAAATACAGTGAGAAACTTTCACTATAACTACATTTCTGCAGTATAAATTTTAATGTCTAAATAAACTTTTATCAAAACCCTTCATTATAATACTAAAATTAATGGCCTCATAAGCATATCTTTGCATAGGTCCTTAATTAATTAATTTTATTAAAATAAAATTCTAAAGTAGAATTGTTTGTGTCAAAGGCTATATCCTTTAAGGCTTTTGGAGAACATTGTCAAACCATATCCTATTCCCACCCATCATATGCTGTCAACTTCCTCCATCTTTGCCCATGCTAAGTGTGAGAATTATTTGGGTCAACATGACACTAGCTTATTGATGAGATTTACTGTTAGTGGAACAATGACTCTGTTGGCATTTGCACTAAGCTTCCCTACTTGTTGTTCTAGAGTGTGACTCTGGGTGCCTGCGCATGCCCATCTCCATCTGTAGGCTCAGCTAATTCAACACTTCTTTTGCTTCCATCAGCATCTCTGTTGTCCACTTCTGGCATTCATCGTTGGTTGGCCTTATTCATCCTCCTGACTGTCACATCACTACCACCCTAGGCTGTGAATCATCTCCTAAGATTTCCCTACAGCCCAAATCTAGACTTTTCTCACCCCTAAGTTTATCTGTTTTTCCATAATCATCATCTCTTCAGGAAACCAATAATCCAAGGTAAACTTGGATCTTGCTTCTTCTGTTCTCGTCCAGAAATCTGGGAATTTTGATTCTCCCTGGATCCCATCTTTTATTTTTTTATTTAAATGCAATTAGCCAAGGTATAATACATCATGAGTTTTTTAAATTTATTTAATTTTATTTGTGTGCGTGTGTTCCAAAATTCATTGTTTGTGCACCACACGCAGTGCTCCATGCAATACGTGCCCTCCTTAAAACCCACCACCAGGTTCACCCAACCCCCTCCCCTCCAAAATCCTCAGTTTGTTTCTCAGAGTCCACAGTCTCTCATGATTTGTCTCTCCCTCTGATTTCCCCCAACTCACTTCTCCTCTCCTTCACCCAATGTCCTCCATATTATTCCTTATTCTCCACAAGTAAGTGATACCATATGATAATTGGCTCTCTCTGCTTGACTTATTTCACAGCATAATCTCCTCCAGTCCCATCCATGTTGATACAAAATTTGTATATTCATCCTTTCTGATGGAGGCATGGTACTCCATTGTATATATGGACCACATCTTCTTTATCCATTAGTCCGTTGAAGGACATCTTGGTTCTTTCCACAGTTTGGCAACTGTGGCCATTGCTGCTATGAACGTTGGGGTACAGATGGCCCTTCTTTTCACTACATCTGTATCTTTGGGGTAAATACCTAGTAGTGCAATTGCAGGGTCATAGGGTAGCTCTATTTTTAATCTCTTAAGGAATCTCCACACGGTTTTCCAAAGTGGTTGCACCAACTTGCATTCCCACCAACAGTGTAAGAGGGTTCCCCTTTCTCCACATCCTCTCCAACACTTATTGTTTACTATCTTGTTGACTTTGGCCATTCTAACTGGTGTAAGGTGGTTTCTCAGTGTGGTTTTGGTTTGAATCTCCGTGATGGCTAATGATGATTAACATTTTTTCATGTGTCTGTTAGCCATTTGTATGTCTTCTTTGGAGAATTGTCTGTTGATGTCTTCTGCCCATTTTTTTATGTGATTATCTGTTTTTTGAGTGTAGAGTTTGAGTAGGTCTGTATAGATCTTGGATATCAGCCCTTTGTCTGTAATGTCATTTGTTAATATCTTCTCCCATTCTGTGGGTTGCCTCTTTGTTTTGTTGACTGTTTCCTTTGCAATGCAGAAGCTTTTGATCTTGATGAAGTCCCAAAATTTCATTTTCGCTTGTTTCCTTTGCCTTTGGGGACAGAACTTGAAAGAAGTTGCTGTGGCCAATGTCAAAGATGTTACTGCTATGATTTTGATTATTTCTGATCTCCCCATGTGTAGATCTTTTATCCATTTTGAGTTTATCTTTGTGTATGATGTAAGAGAATGGTCGAGTTTCATTCTTCTACACTTCTAACTGTCTACACTTCTAACTGTCCTATCTTCCCAGCACCATTTATTGAAGAGACTGTCTTTTTTCCATTGGATATTTTTTCTTGCTTTGTTGAAGATTATCTGACCATAGAGTTGAGGGTCCATATCTGGGTTCTCTCTTCTGTTCCATTGGTCTATGTGTCTGTTTTTGTGCCAGTACCATGCTGTTGGCTGTCTTGGTGATCACAGCTTTGTAATAAAGCTTAAAATCAGGCAACATGATGCCCCCCAGTTTCTTTTTTTCTTTTTCAACGTTTCCTTAGCAATTTGGGGTCTCTTTGGTCCCATACAAATTTTAGGATTGTTTGTTCCAGCTCTTTGATAAATGCCAGTGGAATTTTGATCGGGATGGCATTGAAAGTATAGATTGCTCTAGGCAGTATAGACATTTTAACACTGTTTATTCTTCTGATCCATGAGTATGGAATGCTCTTCCATCTTTTTGTGTCTTCTTCAATTTCTTTCATGAGTGTTCTATAGTTCCTCGAGTACAGATCCTTGACCTCTTTGGTTAGGTTTATTCCAAGGTATCTTATGGTTCTTGGTGCTATAGTAAATGGAATTGATTCTCTAATTTCCCTTTTTATGTCTTCATTGTTAGTGTATAAGAAAGCAACTGATTTCTGTATATTGATTTTGTATCCTGCCACATTACTGAATTGCTCTATGAGTTCTTATAGTTTGAGGGTGGAGTCTTTTGGGTTTTCCACATAAAGTATTATGTCATCTGTGAAGAGAGAGAATGTGACTTCTTTGCCAATTTGAAAACCTTTTATCTTTTTGTTGTCTGATTGCTGTTGCTAGGACTTTTAGTACTATGTTGAACAACAGTGGCAAGAGTGGACATCCTTGTCATGTTCCTGATCTCAGAGGGAAGGCTGTCATTGAGGATGATATTTGCTGTGTGTTTTTCATAGATAGAATTTATGAAGTTGAGGAATATTCCCTCTGTCCATATACTTTGAATGATTTTAATCAGGAATGGATGCGGTATCTTGTTGAATGCTTTTCCTGCATCAGTTGAGAGGACCATGTGGTTCTTCTCTCTTCTCTTATTGATTTGTTCTATCACATTGATTGATTTTTGAATGTTGAACCACCCTTGCATCCCAGGGATCAATCCCACCTGGTCATGGCGGATAATCTTTTTCTTTTTTTTTTAAAGATTTTATTTATTTGTTAGAGAGAGAGAGAGAGCGAGCACAGGCAGACAGACTGGTAGGCAGAGGCAGAAGCAGGCTCCCTGCTGAGCAAGGAGCCCGATGTGGGACTCGATCCCAGGACGCTGGGATCATGACCTGAGCTGAAGGCAGCTGCTTAACCAACTGAGCCACCCAGGCGTCCCTGGATAATCTTTTTAATGTACTGTTGGATCCTATTAGCTAGGATCTTGTTGAGAATCTTGGCATCTATATTCATCAGGGATATTGGTCTGAAATTCTTTCTGATTGGGGTCTTTGCCTGGTTTGGGAATCAGGGTAATGCTGGCTTCATAAGAATCTGGAAGTTTTCCTTCTGTTTCTATTTTTTGAAACAGCTTCAGGAGAATAGGTATTATTTCTTCTTTGAATGTTTGATAGAATTCTCCAGGGAATCCTTCAGTTCCTGGGTTCTTGTTTTTTGGGAGGTTTTTGATCACTGCTTCAATCTCATTACTAGATATTGGTCTATTCATGTTGTCAATTTCTTCCTGATTTGGTTTTGGAAGTTTATAGGTTTCCAGGAATGCATCCATTTTGTCTAGGTTGCTTAACGTATTGGAATATAACTGTTGATAATAAACTCTGATGGTTGTTTCTATTTCCTTGGTGTTAGTCATGATCTCTCCCTTTTCATTCATAATTTTATTAATTTGGGTCCTCTCTCTTTTCTTTTGGATTAGTTTGGCCAGTGGGTTTATGAATCTTATTGGTTCTTTCAAAAAACCAGCTTCTAGTTTCATTGATGTGTTCTACAGTATTTCTAGTTTCCATCTCATTGATCTCTGCTCTAATCTTGATTATTTCCCTTCTTGTGTGTGGGGTAGGCTTAACTTATTGTTTATTCTCCAGTTCTTCAAGGTGTAAAGAGAGCTGGTGTATTCTGGATTTTTCAATTTTTTTGAGTGAGGCTTGGATGGCTATGTATTCCCCCTTAGGACCACCTTTGCCATATCCCATAGGTTTTGTACCAATGTGTCTTCATTCTCATTGGTTTCCATGAATTTTTTAAGTTCTTCTTTGATTTCCTGGTTGATCCAAACATTCTTAAGCAGGGTGATCTTTAGCTTCCAAGTGTCTGAATTCCTTCCATACTTTTTCTTGTGGTTGAGTTCCAGTTTCAAAGCATTG
This sequence comes from Taxidea taxus jeffersonii, assembly GCA_003697995.1. NCBI lineage: Eukaryota > Metazoa > Chordata > Mammalia > Carnivora > Mustelidae > Taxidea > Taxidea taxus. The sequence goes on along the minus strand of ML104031.1, from coordinate 154,107 downwards.
TGGTCTGAGAATATGCAGGGAATAATCTCAGTCTTTATGTATCAGTTGGTCCCTGATTTGTGACCCAGTATGTGGTCTATTCTGGAGAAAGTTCCATGTGTGCTTGAGAAGAATGAGTATTCTGTTGTTTTAGTGTGGAATGTTCTGTATATATCTATGAGGTCCATCTGGTCCAATGTGTCATTCAGAGTCCAGAGTGCTGACCATTACACCATGGGGCCCACTTGCTTCCAATGTGTCATTCAATGCTCTTGTTTCTTTATTGATTTTCTGCTTGGATGATCTATTACTGAGAGTGGCATGTTAAGATCCCCTACTATTAATGTATTCATATCAATATGACCCTTTCTCTTGATTAACAGTTGGCTTATGTAGTTGGCTGCTCCCATATTGGTAGGCATAAATATTTACAACTGTTAAATCTTCTTGGTGGATAGACCCTTTAAGAATGATGTAGTGTCCTTCTGTATCTCTGACTACAGTCTTTAGTTTAAAATCCAGTTTATCTGATATGAGAATCCCTACCTCAGCTTTCTTTTGAGGCCCATTGGCATGAAAGATGCTTCTCCATCCCGTCACTTTCCATCTGGATGTGTCTTTAGGTTCCAAATGGGTCTCTTATAAACAGCATATGGACAGGTCCTGTTGTTTTATCCAGTCTACAACCCTGTGTCATTTTATGGGAGCATTTAGGCCATTCATGTTGAGAGTAATTATTGAAAGATACATTTTTATTGACATCATGTTGCCTGTGAAGTCCTTGTTTCTATAGATTGTCTCTGTAAATTTCTGTTCTCTGTCACTCTTGGATTCTTTCTTCTTTTATAGAACCCCCCTTAATATTTCTTGTAGTGCTGGCCTGGTGGGCACATACTCTTTTAAACCTTGCCAGTCTTGGAAGTTCTTTATCTCACCATCCACTTTGAATGTCAACCTTGCTGGATAAAGTATTCTTGGCTGCATGTTCTTCTCATGCCTTGAGTATGTCTTGCCAGTCCTTTCTGGCTTGTCAGGTTTCTGTGGTCATATCTGATGTTATTCTGATGGACCTTCCTCTGTACATAAGGAATCTCTTTCCCCTAGCTGCCCTCAGGAGCTCTTGTCTAAAATTATGATTCATCAGTCTTGCACTCAGGTGTCTCAAGGTCTTTCTAGATTCATTGATTTTGGGAGTGATCTTTCTGCCTCTAGGACACATCATTAGTTTTTGATACAATGTTCAGTGATTCATTAGTTAAATATAATACCCAGGATCCCATATTTTAGAAGTGGCCTTAGTGTGCCTTATTCCTCTTTCTCCATTAGAACATGTTCTCCTGTTATTAATAGCTTCTGACAAAAGTGAAGATGGAAGCCTTTAAAAAACATGGGATAATGTACTACCCAATGTATATGGATCTGAAACAGTCTTCTGTAATTCTGGAGTATGTGTTTGTTTTTTTCCTGAGTTCTCCATGGGACCTCAACCCTTCCTCAATCTTGAATCCATGGTGGCAGCAATCAAGAAGAGGCCCAAGGCTCATGACCTAATAAGCAGAGATGTTAGTACCTCCTTGAAGTTCTCCTGTCCTTCTGGAGCACATGCCTCAGCCACAGAACAGTAACAAGGTGGAAGCTGGAGGAAGAGTGGCCACAAAGGCCTTCTCCAAGAGACCCCTTAAAGAAGCAGTAGCTCTTGTTCTAACAACTACTGAGAAAACAGTCCTTCAGCTATAACCACAGACTTAAGAGTTCCATTTTTCAAGTTATAGCTTATGAAAAGTTACTGTACAGTGGGCTCATCTGAGAAAAAAAAGGAAAGTTACTTGGTCAAAATAACTAGGTTGGTTTACTTTATATCTTCTAGTAAATAGTTTGAATTCCTAAAAATGGATGTGATATAGAATGTCTTCCAAATTGTTTCCAAAGAACAGCTAACAATACTTATTACACTGGTACTCCTTGTGACTTAAGTCCAGAGATTTTTGTGGGACTTTCAAGTACTTTATCCTTAAGACTTACGCCCTCCTTCCATAAAGGTGCTCCCTAGGCAGTGACCAAGTCCCTGCAGAATGAAGGACAGGCTAAATCAAATGTAATGTCCTCAAAGCAAATGTAGCAATATAAGCTCACACCAGGCTGTGGGCTCTACCTGCTCAGAGAACTTTCTATTCAGTCTTCAGTTCACTAACCATAGCTGATATTATGAAGAACCATTAGAAGGGGGCTGTGGCTCCCCAAATTAAGGGTAGCCCTCCGGGAGTCTCTGTTTCCTTTTTGTAGACAGAATAGTCAAGTTTTGGGGGGATGGGAGCTAATTGAAGGTAGTCATCATGTGTCTGGGTATATTCCATGCCCTGAGTGCTGTGCTGTCTAGTACACAGTTTATTTTATTTAATCCTTGCCACATGCTCATTTTGCTTTTTAACCAAGTAACAAGATCCAGAAAAGTGAAGTTATTATCCACGGACAGGGCAAATCAGGAGTCCAGATGAAGTTGGGATGAATCTAAAGATCCTCCTCTCTGTTAGAGCGCTGCCTCCCAGCTCTACAAGAGAAAATAATCTCATCTTCCTGCCACCCCACTGAGAAGCAACAGTAGCCTCTTGTCCTCCCTAGTTCATTGGCCAGCTTCACTCAGCTCAGGTTGAATGGAGATGAAACTCCTGCTGCTGGTGATGGCTGTAGCCCCAGGCATCCCTACCCATAATTCTGGGGAACAGAAGGGAAGAAGGACCAAGACAGGAGGCAGAGATAGTCAGTTCCCGGATGCAGACCAGTGGAGAAGAGACTACATTTTAAGTGAACATGAGTTTAAGCAAATCTTTAAAATCAATCAGAGGTAGTTGAAGAGGTAGAAATCGGGACTGTATTTCCTCAGGACTTTAAAAACTGATTTTTAATACATGTTAAGTGATATAATAATTAGTTGAAACTTTCCAGAAAATTCAAACCTTATGAGGTAGCAATAATAAAACACATGCCAGAATGTCTTTGAATGCTGTTAAATGTAAGTGGTGTGTCATTAACAACACTGACTGCTTGGGAGAGGTTTAACAAACAAGAGATATATTGTAGCTGTATTTACTTTTATTTATTTATTTTTAATTCTGAAGGGAATTTCAGACTGGAATACAGAAGCAGAGAGGAAATGAATAATGCATCTGAATAATTGGGCTAGCATGAGATGCTCAGCCTCATTTTCAATGTGGGCAGATAATATGGAAGAAAAGATTTTGGTGTAAAGATGTGGATGCTCTTTAAATGGAGAATATTTTTGTTGAAAGCACATCCAGCAACATCTGAATACCAAATAAAAGACCTTACAATTTCATCTCTCCTTAGAGATTTTTTTTTTTAGTTGTTGTTGTTTTGTTTGGGAGAAAATTGCAGCTTAAGATTTTTGAACCACTTCATTTACAAACTGCTATTACTATAGTTTCTGCCTCTGAAAATGTTTAAAGCTGCAGGCAATGAAAAGACGTGATATTAGAGTTTTTCTTTATAAAGAAAGCTCTCCTATTGTAAAAAAAAAATGAGTGCTGTAACAATGCAGTATTATTTATAGAAAGTTATTCATGTAAGTAATATTTCAATGTGCCACGCTGAGTTTTTGAGATAATGGACAGCAGAATCTCAGAGAAAATATATTTTACATAGTTGTTTAAATGTGATAGAGTTCAAGTAATTATCTTCATCATGATAAGACCCAATGAAATTTACACTGATAGTTGGAACTTGTACTTAAAATCCATTCCTTATCACAACACAAAATGAAGCTTTCACTTGTTTTTTCTCAAGTAAGGTAAGGTTAGAGTTTCCTTACTTAGGTTTGAGATTTCCCATTTGATAGCTGAAGAAGTTCTTAGAGCTTTCAATTCAGAAGATTTTTCTGATTTTAGCATGTCTTATTCAAAAATATGCATAATTGGCTATTTATTTCCTCCTTTCCTAGATCTGTTTATCTTAGATCTTTCACCTTAGAGAATCATCCTTTTTACCAGGAGTGTATTAGTTCCATAGGGAAGCTACTACCAATTACCACAAACTTGGTGGCTTAAAACCACAACAATGTGTCCTCTAATCATTGTAGAGGCCAAAAGTTCAGGGTATGGTCAGGGCCAGACTACCTCTGAAGGCTCTGGGAGAGACTTCTTCCAACTTCCAGGGCTCCAGGCCTTCCTTGGCATATAGTGGCATCACTCCAGTCTCTGCTCTGTCTTCAACTGGCCTTCTCCTCAGTGTCTCATGTGTCTCCAGCCTCCTCCCCCATAGAAAGACACAGTCACTGGAATCACAGCCCATCCTAAATCCGTGCTGGTTTTATTTTGGAGAAATCTTAACTTAATTACATCTGCAGAGACCCTATTTCTAAATGAGGTAACTTCCCCGGGAAATAGGGGTTAGGACTTGGATGTGTCTTCTGGGGGGGGGGGTTACATTTGAATCCATATCAAGAGGTTAAGAGCAGATTTGGGAGTTAGGAAAAGCTGCGTTAGAAGCCTGGCTTTGCCACTTTCGTTGAAGAAATGTCATCATGTCCATAATTCTTCAGAATATTGGTTTACCTCCTCTGTACGGTGTGAGCAATAATGATACTGGCTTTGCAATATTGTGTGAGATAATAGTGTGTATTGTGATATAATATGTGTACAGCAATTACCCCAGTGTCTTGCGGAACAATGGTAGTTGCGATTGCTTTTTAGGAGACGGTGTGGTTTTTTGTTTGTTTAGGTTGTTTTTTTTTTTCAGTGAGTAATTTTATTGGCTTCAGTTTCTATGGAGTCCCTCCTTTCTCTTCCTATAACAGAAGTTACAAAAGGCAAAGTACATGCATGAATCGTACCTGTATTGAATAATAGAAATATGATTAATTGTGTCCAGTTGGAAGGACGCTTCCTCATGGGATTGTTTTAAGGGTTAAATGGAAGTGATGTTTGTGAATTGTTGCCACTGTTAAATTCCCTAAAACCTGCTGGATTCACAAGGACAAGGGCAACACAAATTCCTTTTTAAACTGCATCATCCCCTAAAACAATTAATAAATGCATAGATATAATTTAATGAATTTCCAAATAGGCCATACATATCAAAAGTTAATAACCAATCATGGTTTTACTACCAACTGGTTGTTTCTTTCTAACTTGACCTGAATCCTGTTATTGTGAATATACACCTTCCCAGGATGGCTACATGGGTCTTCAGTTAAGCTCATCAAAACTCCATTCTCCCAAAGTTCTTATTGCCTTCCAGCTGTTTTATACCAATGCCTAATGGTCTCAGAAGGCTTTGAAATCGTTCTGAAGATGTATCTTGTCCAGAAAACCTTTTTGGATTGCTCTCTCACAAAATTAATTATGCCAGGATTATTTTACTAATAATTGAACTTTCTTCCTCCCTAATGGTTGTTCTCCTTGTTGTTGGTTTCTGTTATGGCATTAATCAGAAGATACTGGATATCTGAGTTGATTCTTTGCTACATTAATAGTATGTCATTAAGGGCCTTAGCTTTGTTAATACTGTAGTAGGAGACTACAGGACAAAGGTTTCTAACTTGAAGACAAAGGCTGTGCCTTCTCTGTCCAGGGCAAGATCAGAAACGATGTTTAGCCGAGAGCATGGAGATCCTATGCCTGCCGATAGCATGGTTAAAGTTGCTCTCCCGGGTTCTCATGTGCACATTACAATCTGCATTTTAATGTTTGTGTCTTCAGAACCATGGAAAGCATATTTAGGTAGATGTGCTAATTAGATCTTTGTAAGAAGCCATATGTTATTTTGGTTTATGAAATTTAAAGAGCAATTAAAAACACATATATTTTACAACTTACAAGTGGGGGTGGGGAAGGATTCAGTTCACACAGCATAAGTGAATCTGACGCAAGAGCTAAATTAGAGATGTGCTTAATGATCTTACAGGCGAAATTCAAAGACGTTTGAAACTTTTCTTTAGAAAACCATGGGGCCATGCGATGCTACACATTGAGTCTTGCCATAATTAAATAGAAATGTTTGAAAATTACATTTCAAACCTCTTTTCAACTAGTGTACCTACCTTGGAGGAATTTTCAAAAGAAGTCTGTGGTATGTCTATTTTTAATGAGACCATGTCATTCCTTCTCTGGTGACTTATCCATTTTTATCAGTTTCACTGTGAGGAGCAGAGTGATGTATGAGTGTGATAACTTGAGGTGACATCTTACAGTGTGATCCATTATCTGAAAGATTTAGGGAAGGAGCTCTCTGAAAAACATAATTAAGGAAACAAATGTTTTCAGAAATATAATAAAGATCTTTTATGGTTTTGGTTCGGGAACATCCATTTCTATAATATCATACACTGAGGAAATAGTCTGCCAATCATCTAAATAACACTTGTATTTTGATTTTTCTTGGTTTTGCTTTCCCCACAGAGAAACAAACAAATCATAAACAGACAATAAGGGGGGAAAAGGTGTCTGGAGTTGTTTTTTTTTTTTTTAAGACATTCCTTCCTAGAAGCTATTAATTGAAAAATAGATTGGAGAAGTAGATTCAAAGGAGACTCGGAAAGGACAAGGTATTGCAAAAACCTGGCCATGTTGTAATGGTATATTTATTTTCTCACCAGTAAAAATAGGCAGTCGATTGCTAACTGTGTGATGGCATGGTCTCCTGACTGTTTTGTGGCCCTTGCTTCTTGGTCTGGGTCTATGGAACTAATCAAAATGTTTTTAATCTGCCTCATAGTACCCTCCCCCCATTTGATTCCACTCAGGGAACTAAAGAATACCATTTTTTCAACAAATGCCCTTGTGCCTTGCGTTGGAATTATTTAATTTCTTTAACAGTTACTTTGGTTGATTTAAGAAGTCTTTAGTTTCCAGGCCAGAATCATAATTTGAAGATACAGAACTCATTAAAAATGAGCCCAGAAACTTAAATCAGGATTGCAAAAGAGGACCTGAGTTAAATCAGCTAAGGTGAAAATTTGAAAAGATGGTCTTAGCTGTGCTGATTCAAATTGGTCAGCTCTGAAGGTTCTAGCTTCTCTGTCTCTTCTTTTGTTTTCTGGTTTTTGTTTTAATTCCATTGGGTACAGTCTGAATTTCATCCATTCCTCCCTGCCTTAAGCTAATCTGTAACCTACACCTTCACTCAGATTTCTTTTCTACTTCAGTCGCTTTATACAATCATCACCCAAATAGCAGTGAATAATATGGATATTGTATCAGACTTGCAAAGATTGGAAACAGAAAGAGGATCACGTGGAACATGTTTGTAAGGAAATAGTAGATTTGAAACATAAAAGATACAGAACTGCTCTTACCTGTTCTTATTCCTTAAACAAAATTGGGCTACTGCGCATATTTATATAATAACTGTATAAGCTGGGGCACCTGGGTGGCTCAGTGGGTTAAAGCCTCTGCCTTCGGCTCAGGTCATGATCCCAGGGTCCTGGGATCAAGCCGCTTATTGGGCTCTCTGCTCAATGGGGAGCCTGCTTCCCCCTCTTTCTCTGCCCGCCTCTCTACCTACTTAGAATCTCTGTCTGTCAAATAAATAAAAATCTTAAAAAAAAGAATTAAAAAAATAATAACTGTATAAGGACCATGGCTCTAATATCATGGGAGTCCCTTCTACTTTTGTTAATGGTGGTGGTTTTATTAAACATATTGGGACATATCAGGAGGGGTATTTATAGCATTCAGCCACTCCTGTATCATGGGCACTGACCGTTTAGAATGGACTCAAGTGCTAAAGTAGCACTGGAGCACTGTCTTTAGGCCTCAGCCATGTCTGAGATGTGGAAACATTTGTGGAGAGGGTTTTTGGGGAGGGCCCCAGACATTTGGTACCAAGCATAGTGAGACTAGATTTAGGAGGCTTAGGCAGTAGCTGTTTACCAACTGTACGGAAGTATTTCTATATTTTAATAACTGTTACTGTCAAACCAGGGCATATCCCCTAAATATCAGCCATGGACCACATAAATCAATGAAAGTAGACTTTGATCTAAAGAAGCCATTTTGAGAAAGCAGAGTCATTTCAATGTATATATATACACTTGGAGGTATATATATATATATATATACACACATGTGTGTATATATATATACTATATAGTGTACATTATGTAGTATATATATAATATATATATTTTATTGAATACTATATATATATATATATATATATATATATATATATATATTGGTCCTTTCAAACTAGGTTACAATTGCAATAACTGTAATGAACATAGCAAATACTTTTCCCTACTTAATGCATATATGTGTCATGTGTATAAAAGCCAAGTTTTACATGAAAGACTGAAGAGCATGATCGATACTGTCCTCAACAATTGTTTATGTTTGTTTCACTTGGTTTTTATGGGAACAGATCAGTCTTGGAAACTCACTACAAACCTTGTGAAATGGTAAAGACTTAATCTTTTCTTAAATCTCCAAACTTCCCGTTTTGATGAGTGAGTGCCTTCTTTTAGTACCTAAATGAATACCAGTCTTCATTGAAGACTACAGAAAAGCCTCAGGAGTCTACATTTGTGCTTCAGGGAGTAAAGATCCCAGGCATGAGCCCCAGGCACCTAAAGGCATACCTAAACCTCCTGAAGTGTATCCCCAGTACCAGGCAGGGCTGGACCAGGAGAAATTACACTTTTCTTCCTAGAGAGATGTGTTTTAGAATGCTCCAAAGCTGGGATCTTCTCCAGTTTACCTTCCATTCTGAGCATTATACCCAGTCTCTGGCATGTAGAAGTGATTTCACTGTTTTCTGAATTGATATAATTGCCTTCATGAACATTATCACCTGATGATCTCAAAAACTATTTTCTCAATACAAAGATATTCTTACGTTCTGTGTTTCAAGATATTGGAGAGATTCTCTGAAAGGGGGAATTAAGGTTGTTGGAAGAAAATAAAAAATATTGAAAAAATTCATTGAAAGCCAAGGTTACTAGAAGGTACAAAAATTTCAATGTAGGTGAGTGTGTAAGTAGGGAAAGAGTTGTAATTGGAATGAGGAGATGGGATTTTCTATCTTCTTGCCATTACTCTCATACATAAGCTGCTACAGAGTAATGTATATCAAGGCAGTGTAATAAAGGAATACAGTGATGAATTTTATGAGATTAAGCTGCAGTTAATTTCCTTATGCATTTAAGATTAATAAGCTGCTAATTAGAATATGCAAATAAAGATTTCTGAAGCCTTAAAAATATTTCCTAGCACTTTACCCATAAATCTCGTTAGGTAACTATTTTGTTATATAATTGAGAAATAACAGACTGATGAGCCAATGTAATTATGTGAAATTTACACGTATACAGTATTTTATAATAAAAGACTAATGGTAAAGTAGGGAAAAGTAGCTGTAACATCCATTACAGTTATTAGTTGCAAATTGAACTTAGTTTGAAAGTACTTGGTGTCATACAAACTAAAAGCCACACTGAGTAATCAGTATTACAGGTCTGGTGCCTAACTCCAGGGTGAGATGGAGCTTGACAGCTGCCCCAACCATGACTGAGATTCTTGTGTTTACGTCTCTCACACCTCACACCCAAGTACAGGTTTCAGAAAGACGGGCGATCATTCAGACACCTCAGTAACAGTTAATTGCCGCATTATACAAAATGCAGAAAGGAATTCATATTTCTTAAATTTTTAGGTCTGTGGTTATAGATAGAGGTGCCTGTTATATGGCAAGCACCACATTCCCACCTAACAGAATTATTCTTGCTTCTAGTCAGGTTTGTTCATTTTAATAGAATAAGCACCTCATAAGGCTGGGGTGCAAAATGCAACTTGACGAGTGTTGTGGTTAGAAAAACTTCTAAAGGGTGTACATGCACACAAAGAATGAAGGAAGTAGAATGGACTCTGGTGATTCTGTTTATTTCCTTGGCAAGATCTCAAATGAAACAACAATGAGAACCTATTGAAAATTAAGCTAACGGGATGGCCAGAATATCAGAATCACTTTGGACATGCTTTTTCATTTAATAGCTAACATATACTCACACATTCACATAACATAAATTACCTTTATACAGTGCATCTGTAAAATGTGTTTGTCCCTCGTTCGTTTGAAGGACAAATGCAGTTAATCAAAGTTCAATTTAAATAGGTAGAATTATAGAACTTAGAGATATGCAGATGGTGATTTGTACTTAACTGGAGGCCTTACAGTTTGGGTTTATTGCCTGAATGACTTAAAAAATAGTGGTGAGAGTGGACACCCTAGTCTTGTTCCTGACCTTAGGGGAAAAGCTGTTTTTCCCTATTGAGGATGATGTTGGTAGTGGGTTTTCTGTATATGGCCTGTATGAGGTTTAAGTGTATTCCCTCTAAACCTCCTTTATTGAGGGTTTTTATCATGAATGGATGATGTACATTTTCAAGTGCTTTTTCTGTATCTGTTGAAATGATCCTGTGATTCATATCCTTTCTCCTATTGATGTGACGTATCACATTGATTGATTACTGAATGTTGAACCATCCTTGCAACCCAGGAATAAACCCCATTAGATTGTGGTGAATGATTTTTTTAAATGTGTTTTGGATTCAGTTTGCTAGTATTTTGTTGAGGATTTTTGCATCTATGTTCATCAGAGATACTGGTCTGTAGCCCTCTTTTTTGGGGGTGTCTTTCTCTGGTGTTGGTATCAGGGTAATGTTGACCTCATAGAATGAATTTGAAAGTTTCCTTTCCTTTTCTATTTTTCTGGAATAGTTTGAGGAGAATAGATTTTAATTCTTCTTTAAATGTTTGGTGAAATTTGCCTGTGAAGCCATCTGGTCCTAGAGACATGTGTTTGTTGAGAGTTTTTTTTGTTTTTGTTTTTAAGGTTTTCTTGTTTGGTTTGTTTTGTTTTTCTTTTTTAATTACTGATTCAGTTTCTTTGCTGGCAATCGGTCTGTTCAGATTTTCTCTTTCTTCTTGTTTCAGTTTGGGTAGTTTATGTGTTTCTAGGAATTTATCCATTTCTTCCAGGTCCAATTTGTTGCCATATAGTTTTTTTATTATATTTTCTTATACTTGCCTGTATTTCTATGGGGTTTGTTATTTCTCCTCTCTCATTTATGATTTTATTTACTTGGGTCATTTGTCTTTTTTGCTTGATAAGTTGTACTGGGGGGTTATCAGTGTTACTGATTTTTTAAAATTATTTTTGTTATCATATAGTGTATTATTTGCCCCAGGGATACAGGTCTGTGAATCATCGTCTTACACATTTCACAGCACTCACCATACCCCCTACAATGTCCATAGCCCAGTCACCCTATCCCTACTCCGCACACCCCAGAAACCCTCAGTTTATTTCCTGAGAGTAAGAGTCTCTTATGGTTTGTCTCCTTCCCAATCCCGCCTTGTTTCAAAGAACCAGCTCCTGGTTTCACTGATCCATTCTGTCGTGGGGTTTAGTTTGTTTGTTTTTATTTTAGTTTTTGTTTGTTTCTATATCATTTATGTCTGCCCTGATCTTTATTGTTTCCTTCTTTCTACTATTTTTAGGTTTTGTTTGTTGTTCTTTTTCGAGCTTCTTTAGGTATCAGATTAGGGATTGAGATTCTTGCTTCTTGAGGTAGGCCTGTATTGCTATAAACCTCCCTCTTGGGACTACTTTTATTGCCTCCCAAAGATTTTGGAACATTGTGTTTTCATTTTCATTTATTTCCATGCATTTTTTAATGTCTTCTTTTATATCCTGGTTGACCCATGCATTGTTTATTAGCGTGTTATTTAACCTCCATGTATTTGTGCTCTTTCCAAACTTTTTCTTGGGGTTGACTTCTGGTTTCATAGCATTGTGGTCAGAGAAGATGCATAATATAACCTTGATCTTTTTGAATTTGTTAAGACTTGGTTTGTGGCCTAATATGTGATCTATTCAGGGGAAATTTCCATGTGCACTAGAAAAGAAAGTGTATTCTGCTGTTTTAGGATAGAATATTTGAATATATCTGTTAAATCCATCTGGTCTAGTGTCTCATTCAAAGCCAATGTTTCCTTGTTGATTTTCTATTTAGGTGATCTGTCCCTTGATGTAAGTGGGGTGTTAAAGTTCCCTATTATTATCATATTATTATAGATTAGCCCCTTTGTGTTTATTATTAACCATTTAATGTATTTGAGTACACCCATGTTGAGTGCATAAATATTTACAATTGTTATATTTTCTTGTTGGGCTGTCCCCTTTATTATTATGTAGTGTCCTTCTTTGTCTCGTTACTGTCTTTGTTTTAAAATCTATTTTGTCTGATATAAGTATTGCTACACTGGCTTTTTTCTTTTTTGATATGCATTTGCATGATAAATGTTTTTCCATACCCTCACTTTTAATCTGCAGATGTCTCTAGGTCTAAAATGAGTCTTGAAGGCAGCATATAGATGAGTCTTGTCTTTTTTATTCATTCTGTCACCTTGTGTCTTTTGATTGGAGCATTTAGTCCATTTATAATCAAAGTAACTATTGATAGAAGTGTACTTATTGCCAATTTAGTACTTGTTTGTGGTGGTTTCTAAAGATTTTCTCTGATTCAACAGGAATTCTTTAGTATTGGCAAACATATTACATGCATACACCTCTTTACTTTTCAACTACATCCTGAAGAACTTTCCAACTTATTAATGAGCAATAACATAGTCACCCATAGTTATTTTAAATTATGCTATTTATTACTTTAGCAAGTTCTAATAGAATGACCATTGATGGCCCTGAGATATTGCATTCTCTTGAATTACTTCCTACCTTATTAGATATGTTCAAGAAAGTTACAATATTAACTATATCATACTGTTCTACGTTTTAAGAAATAGGTAACACAAATATGATATGTAACCTAGCAGTCTGTTATCCTGAATATTCAGCCATTTGTGATACCTTATATTAGGTGAGTTTGCCATATTTGTTTTTGACAAAAGAAAAAATATAGATTAGTTAGCTATTGATGGGAGCTATGGAAGAAGTTATCATTTGTGAGTTAAAACTTACCAAGCTTTAGACTGGGTGCCAGTCACCTTGATTGTTGCTTATTAAAATTTGGGGGTTTTAAGTATGGTTAGATTGTTTCCCTTGCATGCAGGTTTTAAAATCATAATCAGAAGTATGAACAGGATGGAAGATATCTTTGAACTGTGATTCATTTCATATTGTTGACAAGGGAGGATCTGAAATATTTTTCACATCCTATTTCACCTGTTGTGCCATCACAAAAGTCTATTTCCTCTTTCATAAAACCACAGTGTTTAAAACTATAAAAGCAAACACAGCAGTGAAGAAATTTTCCCCTGGGTCTGTTTATCATACACTTTAAAACAGAATTATTTGAATACCAAAAATTAGCATTCCCGAATTTGAAGATAGAGACTGTTGTTTTGTTTTGTTTTACCACCTGCATGAGGAAAGCCTATTTGAAGAATATTCTTCAAATTCTAATGGCTTGCTGAAAAATCATTTTTATACTGCAGAGTGATGATACTTGCCACATTCTTCTGATTGGAAGAGTTTCCAAGAGAAACAGAATGGACTTAACTTCCTTTGAAAATATAATCCAGAATGAGAGAGTTAGAAGTATGTGTTCATTCTGTGAGTTTCCAGGTGTTCATTCTTAATCATGAGTAAAATATATTTCAGATCCAAACAATGGTAAGCTTTACTTCAGTCTTTCAGTCGTTCAACAATGAGTGTTTTTTAACTTGCTTATTCTGTGTCAGGCATGTTCTCGACATATTGGGTACAGCAATGAACAAAATGGATGAAAACCAATCACCTTATGGGGAATGTCTGGGTGGCTCAGTGGGTTAAGCCTCTGCCTTCAGCTCAGGTCATGATCCCAGGGTCCTGGGATCGAGTCCCACATGGGCTCCTTGCTCAGCGGGGAGCCTGCTTCTCTCCCCGCCTCTGCCTGCCTCTCTGCCTGCTCGTGTGCTCTCTCTCTCTCTCCTTCTCTCTGACAAATAAATAAATAAAATATTTTCTTTAATTAAAAAATAAAAAAACAATCACCTTATGAAGCTTATATTCTATACAGGGAGACAGGCAAACAAACAGAGAAACAAGCAGATGCATACATACATGCATACATAAATTAGATAGCATGACAGATGGTACTGTTGCTTTGAAAAAAATAATAAAACAAGAGGAATACTGAGTGTTAAAATTTCCACAAAGATCTGAAGGAGATGATGATGCCAGATCCTATAGCTATCCGGGGAGGTTTGCCCCAGGCCCTGGGACTGGGAGATATAAGCCTTGACATTGGAGCATGGGGAAGAGCAAGGAGGATGGTGTGGCCAGAGCCCGGTGAGGCAGAAGTCGGGTTACCAGGAACAGGTGGAAGCAGATTTATTGGGCCTTGTGAGCAGTAACGAGGGCACTGGAGAGAAGGGAATGGAAATGCTATTGGTAGCTTTTGAGCAGATTGATGAAAGCTTATACGCTCATTAAACAATAGCTTATTTTTAGCAGCTATACACAGAGAAAAGAGGCAGCAATAATATTAGGTAGGAGAACACTGGGTATTCCGAGAGGAGATGACGGCACCTTGGACCTGAATGATGGTGATACAGGCGGTGACAATTGGTCAGACTCTGGATGTATCCTAAAGTTTGAACCGGCTGACTTTCTGTAGTGGTTTAAATATAAAATGTGAGCAAAAGGATGAGTCAGGGATAACCTTAAGGTATTTGACTTGCAAAAGCATAGAGTTGTTTTTTCCTATGATATAGAAAAATGTAGGAAGAGAATTTTGGGGGGAAATACCAGAAGTTTAGTTTTAGACCCATGAAGCTTGAGACTCAAATATACAGCTAGGAAAGGTGAGTTGACAACGGCATGTAGAACTCTGTATTTTTGAGAAAAAGTCCAGATTAAAGTCCATACTTGGGTGTTATTACTGGGAAACTGGTATCTAAAATTATGCATCCAAATAAGATCACCAAGAGTTATGTAGATAAAGGGAGATAAAGACTAAGCCCTGTGCTCTCTAAGATTTACAGTTTGTAAATAAGAAAAACCAGAAGAGAAGGCTGTAGCCAGTTAAGTAAGAGTAAAACCAGAAGAGGAGTCATCCTGAAAGGATGGATGTTTCTGTTGGAGGTGTGCAACGAAATTGTGGGCATGATGGGTTTGAAAGACAACAGGAGGAGAGAAACTGGGTAGAGTGAAAGTTCTGCTTAACAGGAAAGCAGAGAAAGATGCTAGCTAGAGGAGAAAAGGGTAAAAAACAAACAAACAAACAAAACTTTGCAATTTTTAAAGTTGGTTGAAATAGCAACTTTGTTTTTTGGGAACTAATCAGTAGAGAGAAGAACAAGTGAGGATGTGTGAGAAAGAAAGAAAGATGAATTTCTGGAGAACTGACCCTGACTGTGTAAGAAATTATGAAATACAATGCACAAGTAGATGCATTCCTTTATTTTTTAAAGATTTATTTACTTATTTATTTGAGAGAGAGTGAGCACACGAGCAGGCAAGGGTAGGGGCAGGATCAGAGGGAGCAAATCTCATAGAGACACACCGCTGTGCGCAGAGGCCACTGTGGGGCTCGATCTCATGACCCTGAAATCATTACCTAAACTGAAACCAAGAATCACTGGACATTCAACCACCTAAGCTGCCCATGTGTCCCTGGATGTTAGAAATAAGGAGTCTTGATCCAAAGTGATGGGAGAGGCAGCAAAGTCTATGGGCTCGTGTACAGATCAATTGGTGGATATTGTGATGAAAGCTTTGGAGTATTTCTTCTGACTCCCTTTTTTCCCTCAGTGAAGTAAAAAAAACTAAGATGAGAATGTATAGAAGCTTCAGAAGGAAAACCGATGCAATAGCCCTCAAGGGGCGAAGAAGAATGAGTGGACTAGATGTGTATAGTGGGATTGCCAGATGGCAGTAGAGATGACTCACATGAGTATAGTGGTTTTGAAATGAAAGAAGACAGTTCTTCATGCGATTATTGGGTTTTTTCCTAGAGTTCCATTCGGCCTAGGCGAAAAGCATAATTTAACCATTGACTGGGGATTGTGTAACTGTGTACAGCATAACAAGAGAGGAGCAAGGGAGTTGTACACAAGTCAGTGAAGGTAATGACCACATCTGGGAGAGGAAATGAGGGAAGGCATGGCGAAGACAGAGGTGAGAGAGTCAAGGACACTGGAGTCAGTGCACCGAGGAAGTGAACTCTCATCTTCCCAATGTTAACGTCCATATTTAAAAGAAAAGATCTGTGTATGCACATGTTATGATACAGTAGAGCATTTTCCACTCTCCATTGAGAATGATTCTCATCTATTTGTGCTATGCCTCATTTTGCAAGGAGGGCATTCTTATGTAGGGAAATCTTAATGATTATAAATGCTCTGCATATAGTCCACGCTGGCAGAAGCCATGTTTCACTGAAGGAAGAATGTATTAAATGTAATGTGCAAGAGGGCCTTCCCCAACATTTTTTTTAAATCTCTCTCTCCATTTTAACATTTTTTCCTTTATTTAAAAAAAATTCTCTTCTTACCATTTGACCTCTGAAAATTCCTGGAAGGGCTGTTTTTATCAGTGGACATTGCTGGAGATAAATAGAGGAGGTGAATTACAGAGAAAAACCAATGATTAAACAATAAAATGCCTATAGCCCAAAAGGGAGATCTCATCTTAAAAAGCAAAGAAAAGAAGACAGAGAGAGAGAGACAAATAGAGTGAGCGAGCACAAGCAGGGGGGAATGGCAGGCAGAGAGAGAAGCAGACTCCCCATGTAGCTGGATACGGGACTTGATCCCAGGACTCTGGGATCATGACCTGAGCCGAACTGAGCCACCCAGGCATCGAAGGAGCCAGGATTTGAATAAGGAGATGTTCAGGGGAATAATGAAAAACCAGTTTCATATTGAAGAAGATATCACAAGAGGAAGCTGGACTCAGCCACCACAATTTATTCCCTTCTACATTTTAGCTATAGTTTTCCCTTAAACCAAAAGGAGCACTCAGATAAACCTAGTGACAGGTTCAATTATGCAGTGTTTTCATTTCTCTAGGTTACATGGCATGAGAAGCTAAAAGTAAAGGAAGCAAATAATACAGGGTAGCTCTCACCAAACTCATCCTCCAGCCTTCCTGTCTGCTTCTTTGACACTGTCTCCAGAAAATGCATCAAGAAAGAAGCTCATCTCAGTTCTTTTATAAAAATACCCCAAAGTGGGAGTGTGGGATCATGTGGAGGTTCTATTTTAATTTTTTGAGGAACCTCCATAGTGTTTCCTTAGCAGCTGTGCCATTCTACATTCCCACCCACAGCATACAGCATTCCAGTCTCTCCACATCCTTGCAACACTTCTCTCTCTCCCTCTCTACACACACACACACACACACACACACACACACTAGCCATCCCAACAGATGTGAGGAGATACATGAGCTCCTGGGTTTGTCCCAACATTATTCACAATGACCAAGATGCAGAAACCCTCTAAATGCCCATCAGTGGACACAAGGATAAAGGAAATGTGGTGTATACATGGAATATTTTTCCAGCTTACCGAAGAAGGAAATCCTGCCATTTGCAGTAACATGATTGAACCTGGAGGACAGTATGCTGAGTGAAATAAGCCTGGGTCAGAAAGACAAATACTGTATGATCCCACTTATGTGAAATGTTTGAAGTAGTCCGACTCAGAGAAGCAGAGAGAACAGTGGCTGCCAGGGGCTGGAGGGAGGGGGAACGGGGAGTTGCTATTGAACAGGTAGAAAGTTGCAGTTATGCAAGATGGCTGTGTTCTAGAGCATCTGCTCTACGTCGTGCCTATACTTAACAATACCGTATTGTGCACTAAGAACATGTTCAGAGGGTGGATTTCATGTTAAATGTTCTTACCACAAAAATCCAAAGGGAGTCTCATCTTGCCATTTTCTCATGATTTACTGGATGAACTGTATACCTTTGGAATAGTCTGTGGTCTTCTTCATGATGTGGGTCCTGTTTCACTAACCTTCTCTCCTTCTCTGCTGGCTCTGTCATTTCTCTTAAAATGTCTCTTCCCTGTTACCCAGGCAAACTGCCTGATTCCTTGAGATTCAACTCAGATGCCACCTTCTTCATGAAGCTTTCCTCTAGGTAGAATACAGTAATCCTCTTGTGCTTCTTTCAACCTAAACAGGCTCCTTTCATTTTGCTGCATTTATGGATAGCCTTTCCTCTACTTCCATGAGATCCTTGAGGGCAGGGGCTGGGGCTCGCTACTGATCATTGCTGAGCTGTTGCTCTGCCTCAAATATTGTGCCCCATGTTTGTGACAATGGTAACCAAAACCAGCAATGGGGGGGTTGCAGGAAGGGAGGGGGAGGGGCATGGGGGGTAACTGGGGGGTGAGCATTAAGGAGGACATGTGATATGGTGACACACAACTAATGAATCATGAACATTTCATCAAAAAAAAAAAAAGACCTGAACGCCTCCTTCTTGAAAGTTAATGAGTAAACTTAAAAAAGATGCTTATTAGATAGTCATACAAGCAATTATTTTAAACATGTCATAAAGGGAAATTGCAGAGGAGGATACGGACAATGGAAACTGAATAAATTTTGAGTTATTGTGGTAGGAGGCACCATTAGGAGTCAAGAAAACCTCTTTGAGTATGTAGATTTGTATATACATGCATTTCTCTTGATAAGTTGGAATCATTTATAAACCTTTTTAGTTTTTCTTCTGGTTACATTACAGATTTTAATAATATAATCATCTACTTCTAGTTGTGCTAACCTTAAACCATATCTATTGAGTCTTCACTGTAGAAGGTGAGGATATTAAATTGTATTTGCAATGTAATTTTTATAATTAATTTTGTGTTTGCATTTGTAATGTAATTTATAATTGCTTACCATGCTTCTTTCCCTTTTGCCTCAGGATTTTGGTTCATTATATTGTCATTTCGGTTTTTCTATCAGTTATTTTTATACACTAGCATTCTGCTAACTGGCTGTCCAAGTGTGGTTCCAACAAAAAAGCTGGTTGATATTTTTATTTATGTTAATGAGCAAAACAAAACTTCCCTCATTTGTCCACGATGTGAATTATTCACTAAATTGGATAATAGTTCTCACATCCTAGATGCATGTTTTCTCAATTTTTTTGTGCTATTCACAATGGATGCAGACACAACACACTTAAGTTTGATGTGCATTACTAATATTTTCTTCATTACTTTCCTAAGTTAAAGGAGCAGTGTCAAACCCTGTTTTGCCAAGTTACTGAGTTTCTGCGGTGCTGTTGCTCATCATGAGCCTAACGTCAGAGTACCTGCCTATCTTCTCAGGATGTAGAGGAGGGAGGGAAGAGACGGGCGTTGGCACACTGTTATTAGGATTTCTGTCATGCAATTGCAATGACATAAACAGCTTCAAGAGCAGAGAATATAGGAAAACTGTAGAAAAATAATTTTAAAATTATGACTTTTGAGTATTTTCTACATTTGTTTTCCTTTAATTGTAGATTTATGTACTTTAATGTTTAATAATGGATTTGTCCTGAAAATTTAACAGCCATCTCTTATGAGCTAGTTCAGAGGTCAGGAAAGAGGAGGGCTCCAACACACCACTGCCTCCATACCATTACATAACCTATTTAAACATCTGCTGTTGGCTGATTTGTTTTAAAATAGTGTCTGATACCGGATTTCTATTAAAGATGAGGAAATTAGTGCGTGCACTGTTTCTTCTGACTCTTCTTCCCTCCACCCCTAAGTTTCTCAACTCAGTGCCCTAATTTATTACTCAGCTCCCTATAAAACCAACAGCAACTCATTTTGCACATTACCACGCATCATCAGAGATACTAGCCCCTATAATTAGAAAAGAGAAATAAGAAAAAAGTAAAACCTTAGGGCAGAAAAAATCACCAACAACAAACTTGGCAAATGATGGAGTGAGAAGTATCTTTCCAAGCAGGAAAGAGAACCCAGACATTATGAAGCATAAGGTTGACCAACTGAGATAGAGAAAGAGCCTAATAAATTTGAGTACATGTGAACTTTAACATACATGAGAGGAAAGTGGCTAATGCCCTTAATAATTGCTTATTACTTCATTTAAAAAACTATAACTTGATAGAGAAAATGAAGAAACTTACGAATGGTTGAACTTTGTGCCTTAAGAAAGCCGAACAGGAGCCAAAGCTCATTCTCCTCCCCACTAATTCTGTTTTTAAAAAATAAACTTTCAGGGTTCCCGGGTGGCTCAGTCCATTAAGCGTCTGCCTTTGACTCAGATCATGATCCAGGGGTCCTGGGATGGAGCCCTGCGTAAGGCTCCCTGCTCAGCAGGGAGCTGGCTTCTCCCTCTCCCTGAGCCCCTCCCCCTGCTCATGCGTGCTGGCTCTTTCCCCTCTCTCTCTCTCAAATAAAATCTTTAAAAAAATGTTTAAATAAACTTTTTTCTTGGAATAACTTTAGTATTACAGAAAAATTACAACAATGGATTTCTCTTTAATTTTGTAGCATTTTTTTTTACCAAGGTAAAATTCTCATAATATCAATTAGCCATAACGCTCTGCCTCTAGCTCCCAAACATTTTTATCACCCCAAAGGAATTCCATCCTCATCAAGCGGTTACTGCCATCGCTGCTTTCCTCAGCTCCCGGAACCACCAGCCTGCACTCTGTCTCCGAGTATTTACCTATTCTGAATATTTCGTGTGTGGGGAACCATGCAATGTGTGACTTTTTGTGTCTGGCTTCTTTCACTTAGCATGTTGTCGAGGTTCATCTACCTGCGGGTCCTTGATGGCTTTTCAAGTTCTGACACAAACAAATCGGAAAATTTATTATTTTCCTGCTTTATTCACAGCCTTTCTTTGTTCCTCACCCTGTGTTGTTAATGGTCTGAATCATCTCTGGTCCTAAGTGGGCCCGAAGTTTTCTCTCCCCGGAGGTGTTTTCCTCTCAATTCCACCGTCATATCCAGAAAGTAACTGTAAACATGTGCAACTGGTGGTGACATCAGAGTGTGATGGTAAAGTCCACCGTGGATTTGAGTGATTTACGAGAGTGATTGAGGGCAATCGTGAATCGTGGACATTCAGAAGACCACATCTGGGGCGGCGTGGTCCAGGTCGGGGGGCCCGTGCGCGTCATGGTCCACACCCGTGCGCGTGACCCCGTGAGTGTAACTGTCCCCGTCCATCTCCCTCCTGGTTACAGTGAGCTTACACCGTCCAGCTGTGTTTTAGACCTGATATCCTTCGCATTCATCCCCAGAAATTATTCTCCCCGTTTTTCCCGCATTTGTTCTCCGAGGGCAAGAAGTGCCAACGGCGCAACACATGTGCCTGAGGGATGAAAGAACTGAGCTGTGGCATTGCTGCCAAATTGAAGACACGTGAGAAGGAAGAAAGGGAAGCAGAAGAAAAGCGATGGAAACTTGGGAACTCACTGGTGTTTTATGAGGAGACTCGATGGCCCCCACAGCGCTCTCCTGCAGGAAGGGCCGGCCTGCAAATGAGAAGCTGAAATCAACGGTGTGAGGCCCGTGTTGAGCGTTTACTTGAGAAAAATGGCTTGGCGCAAGAGAGGTCCCTAAACTCCCGGGACCGGTTCAGCTGTCACCTGATAACTGCATAGCTCACGCCGGGCCCCCGGGGCCTCCTCTAGGCTGGGCTGAGTGGCTCCCGGCGTGGCTCCCCGGGGGACCCTCGTGTGGGGAAGGCAATTTAATTTTTAAAAATACTTGCGAACCGCTGTGAGGATTCTTCACGAAGCTCCCCTCAGTCACACCCGCAGCCCCTTGGAGATGCGGCTCGTTAGTGAGGTCTCTGTCAGGTTCTTTTCCTGTAAGCCGAGATGTCTTAGATGTTGGACCAGGATAGCTGAGTATTTTTTTTCTTCACTTTCATGGGAGAATGACCCTTGTGCGAAATACGAGCTAGGTTTGTTTGCAAGGAAGACACACTCTCCCCTCCCGTGTTGGCGGGTGAGGGAACCCGGCAGGCACTGCCTTCGGTTAATGGTAACCGCACCGGAGTCGCCTTGCTTCTCTGCAACCTTACTTCATCATGTGACCCGGTGACAGTGGGAATACAGCCCGTAAAAAGCCATAAAAATAAGTTATCAGCTAAGAGGCATTTCATTTTTGTAGAAATGCCCTGGTAACTTGCCCATAGATACATTTTATTAAATTACATAAAACAGAGTACACTCTGAAAATCAGATTGGAAATTTGTCTTCTAACATTTTTTTTTAATTTTTTTTTTTTTACTTTATTTAAGCTTTATTTAAATATATGATGTAACCCCACCACCCTCACCCAACCCCTCTTCCCCCCACCCCCCTCAGTTTGTTTTATGACATTAAGAGTCTCTTTTGGTTTTTCTCCCTCCCGATCCCATCTTCTTTCATTTTTACTTTTCCTACCACCTTAACTCCCACCCCCGTTGCATCTCCACTTCCTCATATCAGGGAGATCATGTGGTAGTTTCTAACATTTTTTTAAATTTCCATTGTCCGTAGTGAACTAGGCTTCTTACATGAGACCACTGCAATTCTTTTAACAGAATCAGAAATTATATACTTATCCTACCTTTTTACAGACATGTAGAATATTCATTAACCCGAGTTCTACCTTTCTCCACCCAGCATACATGCTATATTCAGTTTAACACCAAATACCTTTCAGGAAACTTCATTTTGGTCATGGGGCCTAACCCTCAGTACCTAAGATCTTTGGAACCTCACACTGACTTTTTCAAAGCCCAATATCTCTCTTTGACACATCTAAGCCAAAATTCACACTAAAATAAAAATGTTCTCATATATATATATATACACGTATGTGTGTATATATATATATATATATATATATAATCTCACTATATATATCTGATTTGTCTTCTGTTTATCACAGTTCTCCTTGAAGTCATAAATATGAAAGCAGTTTGAAAACTCTGGTAACAGTGCAAAGAGCTCTGTCAGGGGCAGAGTGTACATGGGTTTGGGGTCCAGCTCTCTCTAACTATCCATGTGAACCTGAGCTTGTCACTGCACCTGTTGCTCTGGTCTGTTTTCTTATCTGGGGGTAAAAAGAGGGATTTCAAGTAAAGAAGTAGTTCCTTTTTTTTTTTTTTTAAGACTTGTGTATTTATTATAGAGAGAGAGCATGCAGGGGGAGGGATGCAGGGAGAGGGAGAGAGAATCTCAAGCAGACTGCATGCTGAGCATGGCACCCAATATGGGGCTCAGTCCCAGGAACCTGAGATCATGACCTGAGCTGAAACCAAGAGTCGGCCACTTTACCTACTATGCCACACAGGCACCCCAGTAGAACCATGAGATTACCTTAGGATTTTTTTTTTCCTTCTTTTTGATACAGACTTGTCCACAACCCCTGCTTTCCCCCAACATTATTCTGATTCAGTAGACTTGGGATTGTTCATTTCTACTTAAATTCCCTTTGGGGAGGTGCTATCCCTTTTCTGGTCCAGCTCTACAAGGCCGCTCTGCAAACACCTGAGCTGTTCTTGCAACATGTGTAACATTAACAGCAGCAGCATCAATGATATTATCAAAAGTGTTGACATCTGGTACTAGCCAGGAAGTCTCGACACCATGAAACTCCCTGATAAGAAAGGAGTTAGCTGTTCTCAGTCTATTATAACAACAAACCAATTTCTGAGCCAACAACCTTGATGTGTAGTGTAGGACATGAGCCAACATCTATTCCACCAAGGGTACAGAATATTTGAATGTAGAATGTGCTCCCTCAACTTCTCCCCTGGTAAAAAGTTGGGACTGCATGGGGATTTCATAACTGCTGCATTCATTGGCAACCTCCCTTCCCCAGAGCCCAGAGGGCTAACAGGTCAGACCAGGCTAAGGGCACTTTCTCAGGTGTACAGATGAGGTGTTAATTGGTGGTCTGGGAAAAAGTGCTGCATCTCTCGTACAGTTACCTTTTGAGTCTGTATCCAGGACCAGCTTCATGGACAGGTGAGCTATGCAGTCACACAATGACCCTTCATTTCTTTTAATGCCGTGCTGTCACTGTCTTGAAGTTCTTAATTTTGAGCAAGGGTCCTGCATTTTCATTTTGTACTAGGCCCTTCAGTTTATGGAGCCAGCCGTGTTGTAGCAATCAAACACTTCATACCATTTTCTTTGGTTCTCTTCTTTTGCCTCTGAGGAGTACTCTTTAAGTGCGTAGTTTCATCACCGGCAAGAAGCGTCCCCTTCCCTGTCCACGACCCACATGTCAGCCACAGAGCAAGTTCGTCCTCTTCAATTCCAATGACAGACCCATCCTGGTCATTGCAACTTTGTCTTGGGGTGTGGCCATCCTTAACACTTCCCCATGTATCAACCTCATTACCAGTCCTGTCCCTTATCCAGAAAGGAGGATGTGGGGCACCTGCATGGCTCAGTTGGATAAACTACTGCCATTGGCTCAGGTCATGATCCCGGAGACCTGGGATCGAGTCCCACATCAGGCTTGCCCAGCTCTGCAGGGAGCCTGATTCTCCCTCTCCTTCTCCCTCTGCCCCTCCCCTGCTTGTGTGCTCTCTCTGTCAAATAAATAAATAAAATATTTTTTTAAAAAAGGAGGGGGGCTGTGCTGTCCTAATGCCCAGATCCCAATACTTACAAGACCTCAGATACTAACAACCAAGGCAAGTGACTTTCAAGTAGTCTTCACATACTGGTCATTCTGGCAGAAGTGAATCCAGGAGTGATCATTTCCTTGCCACTAATAAAGTACCCACAGGAAAGGGGGAAAGTGGGGAGCCTCCAGAATTTTATTTCTCCTTTAAGTTTTTGATAGCCAACAAGAGGGTTAAGTAAGTGTTATTAAATAAATTTTTAGGAATATAGATCAATAAAACTCCACAAATGAACAGATTTATAATTTTGCTATTTCTAGAGTATGGACGGTATCTACTTATCCATTTATCTGTTTATCTATCTATCTTTGTATCTATGTCTGTATTTGAAGTAGTTAATTGATGATTCTCTCCTACTTTTGAAATGGATCAGAGGAGGACTAAGCTGAAAATTCAATATAGTCCATTTTGTAATATCCATAACGGGATCCTGCAAATCAATTTAGACAGATGATATAGATAATAGTGTCCAAAAGAGAGGAGCGTATCCTTTGTGCAGGTTATGCACAGCTGGCTAGTCCTGCTACTGAGAGCTGTTTCTCCCAGGGCCTCATAAAAAGAGAATCACATAATGAGTTTTCAAGCCTCTGTGGTGACAGAGATATGTGCCCCACATCCTGCTTCAGGCTTCAGGAAAGGACTGGCTGCCTAGCTGAGAGGAGTGTGATCAGCTGATGGCTCCAGCTGTTAGCTCCTCTGGGTCTGTATGGGCTTTCAAGCTGAGGTCACACTCTTCTCCAGGTGGCCTCCCAGCAAAGACAGCAGATTAATGGTGCAGGGGCTGGGCCATTTCCGCCCCCGGTAGGACTCCTCCAACACCACGCCATCTTTGTTTGCTCCAGAGCTCTTCCTGAGCTGACAAAAACTTGGTCAAGTCTACATGAAGACTGTCAGCCCCTGTGCCGTTCCCTGCTTTGTGCTCTTTTCTGTGATTGATGCCACCCCCAATAAAATGTTGCAGTCCTGATTCCTTCTCAGCATGTTTCCCAGAGAACACAGTCTGCAAAGCATCCTGACAGTAAATGCAAAGATGAATTTTACAGAGCTCCTTTTTATTAAGATGACAATGTACTAGAAAGTCTGAGCACATTTCATGGAGGTAACACAAGAAGGAGGACAGCGGTAGAGCAAAATGGGACTGTCGCACTCAGCCTGGATTTATTTGAGAAGAAAGGACACCCCACCTCACTTTCCAGCTGTTCTCTGTAAACACTGCTCCTTGATATGTATTGAGCAACCTCGAGCTCAAAATTAGAGTCCCCGGAACCAAACCATGTCTAGAGACCAGCCCTTGGAGGGCTCCTAGGACTCTGACTTTAAGCCGTATCCTCATTGGCAAACTGAGCCTGTTTGTGGAGCAACCCCTTTAGTATCTAAGTCTTCTGTCTTCACTTATTTTATTATCTTCTCAACTCACTGAAAAGCTCAGAAAGCGCAGTGATTTTGAATCAAAATTTCAGTCACTAATTTTTTTATTTAGCCCCTTATGTCCAATTAATTACCCAGCTTTGTTTATGTTTTCCCAGAAATGTCTCGCCTTTCTCTTGATCATACCATGCCTGACTGATCTTTTGCCTAATTCTATGGCAGAGAAGTGCTATTTGTGCCCCGACTTTGTTTTCTTTTCCTCCTGGGCAGAATAACTGACTGGCATCTTATCAAGTGCACACGAGCATGAATTGTAAATAGGAGCTCCTGAGGAGGCTGTGTTTCTGCCCATTGGGGGTCTTGTAAATTACGCTTACAACTTCTTTATCGGTATCGTGATGCTGATGGAGCTCTGCATCTCCTGTGAATATGGGCACTGGCCATTGAACTTTTCCCCTGGCTAGCATTTGGTACACATTTTAAGCTCCTTAGTTTAGCACGTAAATCACATACTAATTCGTGGCATGCTTCCCCCTGCCCCCATCACTGCCCCTGCAACTCAGCCTCACAAACTAGTGTTCCAGCTCCTGGCAATTATAATACTTCATTCTTTAACTGTGCTGTTTGTTGTTGGGAGAATCCTTTCTGTTGCTTCTTGCTTGAAGATAGCTCCTTCAGTCCTTCAAAGCTCAGCTTAAGTGTCCCTTCCTAAGTGAACTTTTCTCTGATCCCCTAGTTTGATTCCTTTCCTTTCATGTGTTTCTACCAAACCTGAATCACACTTCTACCATAGCACCCGCCATGTTGCTCCTTAAATGTTGTGAAACCCCAGATACATTGTGAACACTCTGAGAACTGTAATCCTGTGTTATTTGACTTCATATCTGAACGAGCCCAGAACTGTTGAATGGATGCAGTTTGGTTTTCCATTCTGACATCTTCATGATCTCTCTCTTTTACTCCAGGGCCCAAAATAAGCTGTCAGAACAGATGGCTGAAAGGAACTGGCCTTAAGTATGCTAAAAAGTAGGTTTAATTGTGATCATGGACATGCTTCTTTCTCAGGGGTTCCATTTCTGAAATGGAAATTAATTTGATGCTTCTCTAGAGTGATGTTCAGAGTAATGTTATGCCATTTGTAAAGGCCTCTAGGACTCTCCGATGAAGGGCATTTGATATTAGCCTCATTGTTACTGGAAGCTGTGTTTTAGGGTTCATCTGTTTGCTGCTCAGCAAGACATTTGATGTTCACTTAAAACAGCACATCGCAGGAATAATTAAGAGATTTCTCGAAGGCTCGGGGACACACCTACTTTAACATCAGTTTGCTTTGAATGTTGATCCTGACACCTTTACCTTCAATAATTGTGGTGTATTTAAATAATAATCTAACATACAATTAAGGCTCCCTTGTTCCTGTGAAGATTCTGGGTAGAATTTTATAGCAATGATTAGCGAATATGTTCTCCAGGATTTTATACGGAACTAGAAAAGAAATCCACATTCTTGAGCTTTTGTCACTTAACTATAACATCTTTCTAAATAAAGACTGTTTGCTAAAACCATAGAAGAAAGAACTGAGGCATTTGTGAGCACAAATAATCCCCAAAGCAAAGATTTAGAATTGTACTCTCCTCTACTCATATGCAAGCTTCCAACATAGGAACAGATGCCCCTCCTCAGTGACTTGATAGAAGGGTCAGCGTGTATTTGAACTCTGGAGCAGAACAGCTCTCCGCTGTCAGATTGCCAAGTGTTCATTATTTATGAGATCAGGAACGACATTGAGGCGCCTGGATGGCTCAGTGGGTTAAAGCCTCTTCCTTTTGGCTCAGGTCATGATCCCAGGGTCTTGGGATCAAGCCCTGCATGGGGCTCTCTGCTCGGTGGGGAGCCTGCTTCCTCCTCTCTTTGCCTGCCTCTCTGCCTACTTGTGATCTCTGTCTGTCAAATGAATAAACAAAATCTTAAAAAAAAAAGAAAAAGGGAACGAACAAGTTGATCATGTGGTCATCTAGACAGCTGCAGTCCCCACATGCCTAAAAGAAAACAGCCACCTGAGCAGACATTTCTATATATGATGTCTCATGCCCAGAAGCTATAGAAGTAAACTGCTAGAGGCAGCTGTGCTTTCCAATTGCCAAACATTCAAAGGTTCCATTTTTAACACAGGATATCTGTTACTAAGACAATCAGCTAAGATGTCAGCTCAAAAGCTGCAAAGGAATCTAGGTCTGCAGGATAAATAGCACATTCCCCTTTCCTGCCAGGTCAGAACATCCCTTCTTTCCTCCTTCTGTAGGCGACATGACTTCCAGAATAATGATCTGGAAATACCACTTTGATATGACAACTCCCCATTCAAGAACTTCCTCTGAGGAAATGACTTTGATCCAGTCACCGGCTGTGTTTAAAATGTGAGACCCCTGGGAACGGGCTCCATTGTCTTTATCAAGTCCATTTCTCATTCCTCTCACCACCAACCCTGCCTCAGTCCAGTAAGACTCCTCACGTCTTGCTCCATATTGTCTACCCACATGACTCTGGCCAAAATACTCCAGTTCCCTGCCCAGCCATGTCCTGCCCATTCTTTTGAGGTTTGACATTGAAGCCCACTAAAGCCTAATGGGTCCTCTTCCCACATTAATCAGTGGTCTCTTTAAATTCAATTAATAAACCTCATCATTCATAATTAGCAACCTAGGCCTCATAATTCAGCAACAAATTACATAGAGGTACACATGATTTTCATATTTCTGTGCATCAAATAATTTCATCTCTTAAGTTACATCTGAAGCCAAGTGGCCCATGTCGAAGAGGTTACTGCCTAGGTTCTCCTGTAGGATTTTGATGGATTCCTGCCTCATGTTGAGGTCTTTCATCCATTTTGAGTTTATCTTTGTGTATGGCATAAGAGAGTGGTCGAATTTCATTCTTCGTATATAGTTGTCCAGTTTTCCCAGCACCATTTATTGAAGAGACTGTCTTTCTTCCATTGGATATTCTTTCCTGCTTTGTCAAAGATTAGTTGACTGTAGAGTTGTGGGTCCATATCTGGGCTCTCACCTCTGTTCCATTGATCTCTGTGTCTGTGTTTGTGCCAGTACCATGCTGTCTTGGTGATCACAGCTTTGTAATAGAGCTTGAAATCAGGCAACGTGATACCCCAGCTTTGTTTTTCTTTTTCAACATTTCCTTGGCGATTCAGGGTCTTTTCTGGTTCCATACAAATTTTAGGATTGTTTGTTCTAGCACTTTGAAAAATACCATTGGTATTTTGATCAGGATGGCCTTGAAAGTATAGATTGCTGTGGGCAGCATAGACATTTTAACAATGTTTATTCTTCTGATCCATGAGCATGGAATATTTTTCTATCTTTTTGTGTCTTCTTCAATTTCTTTGAATAAACCTAACCAAAGAGATAAAGGATCTATACTCTAAAAACTACTGAACACTTACAATTCCAATTTTAAGAAGTCACATATATGTTGGCTAATTGAGTTTAAGTAAAAAAAAAAATCACTTTTAGGCTAAAATTCTTTTTTTTTTCTATTTTTTAAAATTAAGGTGAAATTTGCATAAGGTAAAATTCACCCTTTTTGTACATTTATATGAATTTTGGCAAATGCATACAATTGTGTAACCACCACTATAATCAAGATATAGAAAGATTCCATTGTCCCAGACTTTCCCTCTGTGACCTCCTACCTGCAGTTCCTGATGACCACGTACCTGTATCTATAGTTTTGTGTCTATGGAACCATACGGAAAGTACACTTTTTGTGTAGATTCTGTTACTTAGCATGTGCTTAGATGTGTTTAGAATTTAATCATGTTGTGTGAGTCATTCGTACATGACTTGGTATTTCTAAGTAATATTCCATTGTATGGACATACCCAGTATGTGTATACGTTTACCAGTTGGGGAATATTTGAGTAATTTCCAATGTGGTGCAATGAAGCCACTATAAACATTCCCACACAGATTTTCGTTTGAACAGATTTTTTATTTCACTTAGATAATTCCCTAGAAGTGAAGTAGCAAGGTAAGTGAATGTTCACCTTTAGAAGAACCTTTCTTTCAGATTTTCCATGGTGACTGTAGCATTTTGCATTTGTGCCAGCAATGAATGAGATTCAGTTGCTCAGCATCTTAGTCATTGTTATAGATGTGTAGTGATATCACATGATTTTAATTAGCATTTCCCTAAAGACTAATGATATTACTTTTTCATGTATTTGTTTCTACTGTATACTTAGTTTCCCTTTGGCTATTTCATGGTATCAGCAAAGTACTAATACTATATTTAATGCTTAATGAGTATTTGTGCAATGTTGAATTACAGAACTAGTACCATTCCTTTATGTGCCAATTGTCTCCTTTTACTAGCTGCTACCATTTATTGAGCACTTGCTGTGTGCCAGGCACTGTACTAAGTGATTTATGGATGACGTCTTATTTAATATTCACAGTATTCACCCTGTGGGGGTCGTGGGTATTATCTCCATTTGGTAATGGAAAGAGCAAACAATACTGAACTGTCAGTATTCAGATCCTTCTCTTTCCTCCAAGAGGTTTTGTGTTTATTGAATTCTGGAACTTTTTTGTACTGCTGCCAATGAGGGGAGAAGTGAATTAAAATAATCCAAAATAGGCTAGAATGAAGAGTTGATTTAGAGGTTGGCAGGATTGTGGGGAAGAAAGGAATCTGCACTTGGGAGAGGCAGGGGGAGATATGGTTGTAGAGATGGGGGAAAGAGGAAGAGAAGGAGAGGATATTTGTGTCGTTGATTTGGTTTGGGTTGGGAGAAAAGACAGAGTAGGGAACAGCAACTATGAAGAAGAGACTTTGGCCAGGTAGACAGACGATATGAGCACTTAGGATGCTGACTATTTACTTGAGGAGTGTAATTCTTTTGGAGGTTTTTGAGTGAACTAAGCAAAGATAGGGTTTTAGGGGGAGGGTTGAATTAGTTTTGATTTTGACAATGGTAAAAATCATAGTGTTTTTTCAGATTGCACTAGCCATCTGGGTCCTTATTTGTGTGTATGTGCGTGCATGTGTGTATGTGTGTGTGTGTGTGTGTGTAGTTCCATGCAGTTGTATCACATGTGCAGCCTTGTGTAACCACCACCACAATCCAGATTCTTAACAATATTACAAGACTGCATTGTGCTGCTGGTTTTTAGCCACACACCCCCATTCCTAACCCACTGCAGCCATTAGTCTGTCTTTCATCTCTGTGATGAGGTTATTTCACAGACATCATGTATGGGGAATGATGCAGTGTTTGTCCTTTTCACACTGGCTTGTTTACTCGGCATGATTCTTCAAGGTTTTTGCAAGTTCTTGTGTGTACCAGTAGTTCTTCCCTTCTGTTACTGAGTAGTGCTCCTTGGGATGAATATACCATGCTTGGTTTCAATATTCACCTACTGAAGGACATTTAGGTGGTTTTCAGTTTGGGGCTATTATGAATAAAGCTGCTATCAACATTTATTGTCAGTTTCTGAGTCCTTTGGGGTTTTCTCAATTAAAAAAAAAACTATTTTCCAGCCTTTTATATTCCCGCCAGCAGTGTGTAAGTGATCTAATTTCTCTACCTCCTTGCCAGTATTTGGTGTTAGCATTATTTTTTACTTTAGTTATTCAGATAGGTGTGCAGTGCTATTTTATTATGGTCTTAATATTAACTTTTGTAATGAGTAATGACATTGAGCATCTTGTCATGTGCTTATCTGGCACCTGTAAAGCCCCTCTTTTGAAACATCTCTTCATCTCTTCTGCCCATTTTCTAATTTTATGTTTGTCTTTCACTGCTGAGATTTGAGAGTTATTTATATGTTCTAAACACTAGTCCTTTGGCAGAGATACAATGGGCAAATATTTTCTCCCAGTCTATAATGTATTTTTTTTATCCTTAACAGGGTCTATTAGAGAATAATTTCTTTTCATTTTGATGAGGTCCAATTTATTAGTTTTTCTTTTTATGGACCTTACTCTTGGCATCAAGTCTAGGAACTCTTTGCCTCATCCTAGGTCCTGAAGATTTTTTCTTGTTTCTTTCTGGAAATTTTATAGCATAAGATTTTACCTTTAAGTGCATGGTCCATTTTAAGTTGATCTTTTTATAAGATATGACATTAAGATCGGAGTTTACTTCATTTATTTATATGTATACTTTTTTGTTTATGAAACATCCAGTCATTCCAGCACCTGAGTGGCCATCTTCCTTTCATTCAATTGCTCTTGCTCATTTTTAGGAAATTAATTGGCTGGAATTGGATTTCTGTTTATGTGAGCTCTAATCTGTCCTACAACTGTTAACAAGACAACTGAT
Source organism: Taxidea taxus jeffersonii (assembly GCA_003697995.1). NCBI lineage: Eukaryota > Metazoa > Chordata > Mammalia > Carnivora > Mustelidae > Taxidea > Taxidea taxus. The sequence continues at coordinate 121,786 of ML104031.1, read as the reverse complement.
TCCTACTCACCCTTTATGTGAATGGGTAGACTCAGACTCTGGGAGTTTAACATGATGTAGCATCTGTCTTTCTGCTCCATAGTTGTGCTTTCCTCAGTATCTGTCTCATATTATTAAGACCAAAAATCGTCAAAAAAAAAAGAAAGAATGGAAAAAAAAAAACAGACCAAAAACTGAACAGTATGTTTTATAATGTCTTAGATGTTAAAACAGGATCCCTGTGCTGCATTAATGCAGAAAGGCCAGTCTGGTATGGAGCTTGAAATAAACTTCACATTTGTACCTTTCCCTTCAGTAAAGTCAGGAGATTAGGTACTACAGCTCAGCAAATACGGAATAATCCTTAGGCATCTTTATAAAATATCTTGACAGAACCACCAGCAGAATTCTTGGAGACTCTTTCCTAAATGTGAGTGAAACAAGCCCTTTGAAATCTAACGAAAAAGAAGAAAAAGCAACTGTCTTTCATTTAGCCACTGTCATTGGTGCTGAAAGGACTGCGTAGCAAGGATTTCAATGACATGTTATTCTCTTTACACATGGAAAGCTATGGTGACACAGCTCTGGGCAGAGTCGCTCCTGCCTGTGGAGGGCTCACGAGCTCATGACAACCCTCAAGGTGTGGCAGTGTAAGATTTAAACTCGCCACTTCAAGCCAAATACAGCAGAAAAGCGGCCCAGGGTGACTCAGTTTACCGGCAGTGTCCTCACATAATTTCACGTGTCTTTTCTGACTTGACTTTGAGTCAGGCAGTATCAATCAGTAAATATAAATACAAATGAAGACATTTTATGGAGAGTCTCTAAAAGGCAATACAAAGGGGTGTCTGGGTGGCTCAGTCAGTTGGGCACCTGACTTCACTTTGACTCAGATCATGATCTCAGGGTCCTGGGATGGAGCCCCGTGTCAGGCTCTTCCCTCAGCTTGGAGTCTGCTTGTCTCTCTCTCTCTCTCTGCCCTTCCTCCTGCTCATGCTCTCCTCTCTATCTCTAAAATAAATAAATTAACCTTTAAAAAAGAAAGAAAGAAAATAAAAAATAAGAGGCAATGCAAAGGTAACTCCAATACCATTATTCCCTTTGTTTCTTCTGAGTTCATTTACATTTCTGTAACACCAATTATGCCATATTATAACTGTTTTCCTATTAAACGTTCACCCCTCACTGAATAATAAGCTCCTTCAAAGCAAGGATAAACTGATGGTCATCTTTGGAACCATATTGCCTGGTACAGTGCCTGGTTTATGAATGAATACTAATGGCAGCATGATTAATTGTCATTAAATTTTCTTATTTATTTAACTTTGGCCGGAAAATTGTATCAGCCAGGGATAACTGCCTCAAATACTTTTCATGCAAGGGAGGCATAAGAACCAACACGAACATTACCAAACTTCAGTTTTCCATAGGCACTTGCATGAGCACACACCATGCAGACGATTGATACAACTTTGGCTCTATGAATGGAAATACTCTTGAAGAAGATTATTAGCTTTCTAATCACTTTGTGCTACAATGCACAGTGACTTTGGGAAATAGATGTTCTGCGTGATGTTTACTGACCGTAACATTAAGTTTCCAGTTTTTGTACAAGAATCAGAGCATTAAAGTTAAAAAAAAAAAAAAGTGAGACTCTTACAAAAAGAAAAAAAAATTCAGTCTTCAGAGAGTTAATTAGATACCACAAGTTCAAAAAGCGGGATTTGTGATCATTTTGGTGAGACCTATTTTTGCTGACTCTCCTTGTATCTAAATGACATCCTCCCACTCTCCTGCCATGAGCACCATAAAAATGGATAGAGAATGATGAGCATTGCTCACTGAACTCATTTAGGCAAGCCACTGTTGGTTCCTGCAGAAAGTAATTACTAAAAAATATCACATAGCCCTTTACAAATATAAATGCTAAGTTTTGGTTGCAGAGCAGGACTCTGGAGCCCAGTGTAATAGTGTCATAATATAATTATACACATAGATGCTTGTAAACACATGTACGTTTCCAGTCAGGTACAACAGTGCTGTGGGTAGATCTCCAGAGCTTTAATATCATTATTGCACTGAGACACAAACATTTTTAATAATCTTCCCTTAAGGAATTTCAAAGAAAAAGCCATGAAAAACCCCCTAACAGAGAACTTTTCTTAGAAGGGAAATAAAAAAATAAAATGGACATAAAGAGATGCTAATATTTTGAGATTGCCTTCAAGGAAAAGTTTTATTAAAAGATATTTAAAGAGGTTATTATTACATATTTGTGAATGCAAATATTACTGCCTTCATTTGATTTTCTGCTACTCACAGGGAATTTCTGTGGTGTGGTTTGCCAGAGAGATCCTGGGTGTCCGGGCACCAGCAAATGCTCCAGCCAGGAATTAGTCCAGTCCAGGAATTAGTAAACAAGGGCAGGAAGGAATGTCTTTCACATTTCTCACATTTGATGCAGCTGCTGAGCCTGTTTCTCTCTAGTAGCCGCAACTGCAGATAGCACTGGTCACTTCAGCAAATTAAAAGCAAAGCCCACTACTAGATTAATTAAAATTATTCCAAGATGGTTGGTATTCCTATGAATTATAACTTTACATGACAATTTGACAGACTCTGGGTGAATACCCTAGCTACTGTATACAGACCCCTCGCTGTCTCTAAATTATTCTACTAGTGGTCGTGTATGTAATCGGGGGACAGCACGGCGACAAGGAATGAATTGAAACGTTTTGCAGAGTCATATTTTCCTTTGGCTGAGACCATCACTCGCAATTGTAACTTATCTCACAGGGAGTATGAACGTTCAGCTCAAATTTGGAACCAAGAATACACGAGTTAATATCTAACTATTGAACACCAGAGTGAAATACTTAAGCATGTTTTCCTTCCCCAGCATCCTTCTCGCAGTCGCCCACACTGCGGCTTGTGCTCCCCTATGTTGGAGCTCCGTTACTGCCTCTGTAACTGAAACACCCCCATCTCCAGGTTTCCCTCACCAGACAAGGTTTTATTTTCTCTGTCCCTGTTACCGCTACAGTAATTGAAAATCCCTTCATCCCGTCATCCCCAGTGACGTGATGTGTCCCTGCCCCTGACACACCCATCCTGTGTGTCTTAACTAAAACAGACACACCTCTATTCTTCATGTTTATCACCCAAGCTTACCCCAGTCCCCTTTTTCTTGCATTTTCTTCTTACACTCAATATCCATTATCACATCACCCTGAGATTAACACAGACTTTACAAGATCCAGTTTTCCAACTACCAAATGGCGTCTATATATGTTCTTTCCAGTCTAGAGTCACCTAAACGCTAATAGCTCGCAATTTTATCCCAAGAATAAGAAAATAAGAGAGAAAGCATACTGTGTATTTGTGGGAAAGACATTATTCTAAAAATATCTTCTCAAAAGCCAACACTAGACCCCAGGGGGGAGGTTAATGTTATATGCATCGTATTTCAATTTATTTTCTTCCTGTTATGTTGAGGATCACCAAATGAGTTAATAACCCTGAAGTGTGGGATCATGTTAAACAAAAGAAGGATGTTTTGATTCATGGATGCACAATGTTATAGAGCCTGTCCTTTTCAAAGTTTGATGTGGGCTTTCAGGGCTCTCTGGCACTCTCGTGGGCATGGGCATCCTGAGCCACTGTCCACAGCGTGGGGGGCTTCGGTGACTTGGTCGTTGTGGCAAATCTCAATAGTTGTGAAATCAACCGAATCTATTAATTAACACATCAATTCAACAATTACTTATTCAGTGATTATTTTCTGTGCTCAGCATTCTGCTAGATAATGTTTGTAAATAAAATAAATCTAAGACATAGTTTGTTAAACAGAATCGGTAGGGAGTTTGGTGGGCAGTCATTCGCAATCTGTCATTCATGTGGCACTAAACGTCAATGCTTTGGGATTTTTGTTTGGGTTTTGTTTTGCTGGGGGGGATGCCTAAATATCTCCACGTGAGTAGCCACATGATAGTATTTTTGTTTTGTTTTCTTTGTTTTTGGTTTAGGACTCCATTAACAAAATCAAGATATATATGTCTAGGCTTTATAGTTTTCAGTCGTTTGCTTAACTGTGTATACTTTACCCCCAAGTGAAAAAAGAAAGTCTCTAAGATGTCTGTTAATCTAAGTGGAGTCGACTTTAGGAAAATGATGAGGTAATGGTATTTACATTTTGTGCTTCCCTTTGCTCCACAATGTGGAACTGTCCTGTGTCCTTCAGGCTGGCATCAGCCCCCACAGGGCCATGACTTGTAAGGAGCCTTACTCTCTTCTGTTGCATCAACATTTACCTTAACTTCATGCCATTTCTGCAGGAAATTCCCTCTAATATTGAAAAATTTATCAATTTCTCTTCGATTTTTATGCCCTCCTTCTTCTGTTGCCCCAGAATGCATCTCTAAGAAATCAAGCATGCAACTCAGATATTAATTAGAATAAAGGCTCATAATGTCATATTAAGCTGAATGCATTTTGAGAGGGACATTGGTTCAAGAGTTACTTGGACAGACTGTAATCTACGTATTTCCATGATTTCCATGGAGCAGTCAAGTTCTGGAGCACTGATTTATAAACTCACAGGCAATTCTTTACCAGTACTTCAGTTTATTACTGAACTTTGGAAATTACATGAGACACCGGCATCCTGGATGGGGCATTCCCTTCTGATCTGCATATCTTCAAGTTATAGACCAAAAGGCAATAATGGTGCAAGGAAAATGAAAACAAAGGTTGGTGGGTATTTTAAAGAGATTTTCTACCCAATCTGCTGATCAGTTGTTTCCCTCTCTTGACTATTTCCGTTTAAGGAATTGCCTTACAACACTGGCGTGGTCTCTTCTCCTCCACAGTGTTGGAAGGATACGAGTCCATCCCTTTTCTCTGACATTAGATTTCTCACAGACCAACACACTTCTCATTTCATATGTCAGTAATGTGTTCCAATTTCTGAGATAACAATTAACCTTAAATTAATTACATTTTAAATTGACTACAATATGTTTTTATAGCAGCACTCAAAATATCATCAGGAAGACATTGCATATATCATCATTGAAGGTGGTTTACTATTGAGGAGATGTACATGGCTGATAATTCCTTGAGAAGCACCTGAATGCTTGAAACCCTTTGCTAAGGTATAGATAGTTCTGGGATTTGACCATAGTTGCAGAGAATCATCCAATTAGGTAGTTTGCACGTTCCTTCCTCTAATTATGCCAATGAGCATGTGGGGCAAGCTATATTTTCTTCTGTGGATATCTATTGTATATTTTGTCCATTTCAATAACCTGTCTTCCAGGTTTATAAATTATATATAGCACTCTTATGTGAGACGTGATAGTGAATTTTATGTGTCAAACTGACTAGACCATGATGTGCCCAGATTAAACATTATTTCTGGGTGTGTCTGAGAAGATGTTTTCAGATGAGATTAGCATTTGAGTTGGTAAACTTCATAAAGCAGACGGCCCTCCCAAATGGAAAAAAGCATTATCCAACACATTCAAGATGTGGGTAGGACTAGAAACACAGGAAGGGAGAGTCTGTTCTCTCCCTCCCCACCTCAGCTGGGACGCTGGTCCTCTCATGCCCTGGGCTGGGATTTACAACATTGGCTCCCCTGATTGCCAGGCCTTCAGACTCAAAGTGGAAATCCCCCACCAGCTTGACGGAATCTCCAGCTTGCAGACCAAAGAATGTGGGACTTCTCAGCCTCCATAACCATGTGAGCCCATTCCCCATAAGTAATAAATGTATATTTATTAATAGACTCCCATTCCCACACTCTGCCTTTTAGTACCTCCAAACCTGGAATGATACAGTTGAGTGTTCTCAAATTACTGCTTCAAACATTGAAGTTTCCAGAAACTCGTCGAATTACTTATGTAATATGTTAAACTGTCATGCCTGCTCTGCAGGCTATGTCAAAGGTCACTTCATCTCTCTGGGCATCTGTGTACTCAAATGTCAAGATAAAGGAGAGCTGGAAACATGGTACAATCCCTTTCAAGTCTAAAATTCTGGTGTTCTATGAATAATGCTATGGATATTCTCCTTTTTTGCTTTACTCACATCACACTGACTGACTGATGTGGATTATTATCTCAAAACTAAGATTGTTAGCTCTGGAGGGACCTTCGAGATTATCAGCTAACACCTTCATTTTGCAGATAAGGAAACATAGGGTTTGAGAAATGAAGTTACTTCTCAAACTTTCCACAGTCCGGAAGTGACTGATGCGAGATGTCATCCTCTCTCCTCAGTGCCATGGCTTTTTTTTCTTGTGTTTTTACTTAAATCAAAGATCTTTCAGAGTAAATCTGATCAATGAGATGCAACTCCTATGCGCAGCTATTTCAGAATATTAAAGTCAGAAAACGCACAAAGGGAGATGAAAAACAGTGTGGGTAACAGCACCCAGACCACCAAATTAGCATTGATTCACAGTCCTGGGAACTGAAATGAAAGAAGGACAAGCCTAAAGAAATTCAAAGGTTTGGGGCAAGGAAGAAATTTAATAAAAATGGAAATAAGACCTGGAGAAGTACAGCTCTGCTTGTGCCATGGACACTCACTCACTGCCATCCAGTTCATCTTTCCTGGGATGTTGGTAAAGAAGGAGGTGCGAGCTCTTTGCAGACTGAAAGGCTTTCTCACCCCAGAATGGCAGACTCTGTGTTTTCCTTTGGAACCTTAGTTTCAAAATTCTACTTGGACTTCACATGGAAAAGGCACAATCTGCATCTGTCACTGTTGCTAACGGCAACCATCGTTCCTATACCACCCGCTTCTCGTATCTGGAAACGTTTCGGGCCGTTTCACTTCACCTCATTCAGTCTCTGGTGCGCACAGCTTGTCTTTCTATGTTTTCAAGTACTTTTGCAGCTCCTAGGAATGCCTTTGGAGTTCTCTCTCTGGTCTGTGCCGGGCATTTTCCTCCTTTCATCTCTTCTTTGCCTTGTCCCTGCATTTCTTGGCAGCCATCCTGATGCATTTCAGGATCCGAGTCCCTGTGTTGTCCACCTGAAGCCAACGTAACATCATGTGTCAAGTGCACTCTCATAAAAAATAAGACAAGAATGAAGCTCTAGCATTTTCCATACATACCAGACCCCTACAATTCATCTGCTTTATAGCATTCTGAAAGTTTCTTAAGAGCTAGGCCTACCAAGACTCAAACTGCAATTAAATGTTAAATTGCATGACTAATGTGCTTTAAAAAGGCACTCACTTGAAGGCTGAACAACACACCAGTCTGGTGTTTATAAAGTCATTCTAGCTCTTTCTTCTTCAAAGTTTCTGTGGAGTCTTGCAGGACTCTTCAGAACTCTGAGCATGAATGGAAAGGATTGAGTATCAAAGAATGATCTAGTGAATTCAGGTAGGTGGTATGACCCTGTGGCTATGAGGGGAAGAAGTTCTCAAGCCTCACACCTGCAGATTGTTTTTCAGTCTCACTGTCCTTGCTTTGCAAACCATTCCACCCCAGCCTCTTTAAGGGACAGCTAGATTCGGTTCCTAATGATGTGCTGGCCTTGTGAAACCCTCTCTCCAGAGAACTTGTTTCACAGAAGTCACTACAGGAATCCCTTACAATCCACGCATAATATATGTACTAATCAGACCATGACAGTAACTCCTAATCCTTCTGGATAAATGTACTGAATGTAATTTTTACTTCCCACATAGTTCAGAAGCCAGGGTTCAAAAGTATAGTTCTTGTTTACCTTTTTGGGATAAGACACCTTCAAAACAGTATTGCAAGGAGAAAGGTGGAATAAACAGAAAACTGTCAAACCGCATGCCACTATCGTAAAGTTGTTGAAAAGCTTGCGTGTCGGAAGCGAACGTAATTAGATGACTTAGAAGTAATAACTAATTGCTTTGTCTAGGAACCATTTTCTCCTTGTGCCACAGGCACAACACATTTACTCTAAACTCCTCAAATCAGGGAGAGTTAAGTCTCAGGATTGCTATTCTGTTTTATATTCCGTTTTCTCAAACAAGCACATGAGAAACAAAACAAAATATTGTTGGGTTGTCATCCCTGCAGAGATGATGGTCTAAAAATGGCCCCACTCCGGGAAGGAGAGAAGACAATCACATCATCCCCTCACCGCCTTCTCCGCAGTAGAAATTTAGGGGTGAACCTATTACAAAATGTTTAGCCTTTGAAAAGTCGTTATCTCTTCCATGGCTAAAAAAAAAAAAAAAGGCAGGGGTGCAATTGTGAACTTTTAAATTCATTATTTAGCATTATTTTCACACAAAGATATACAGGGATTGCACTAAAATCTAAATCAAAGAAATTACTGAAGTCTAACCATGTATACTTAGTAGAATTAATGCTATTGCCTCCAAGGAACTGGAGGTAGAAAGCATCGATGTTGTAAATGCAGGTCTTGCAGTAATGCTGTTGTTCTGTGCTTCAGAAATTGCTGATGATCAAAATAGTTTCCTGCCTTTTTATATGAAAGTTCTGTCTTGGGCAGGGAACAAAGAGGAATATCTCACAACTGGTAGGAAGCTCAGTGGGAGATCAGGGGCCCCTTCCCTCGCTTTTTCTCTTGTCCAACTTCAGCTGTGACTTGGACTCTGCAGATAGAACAAGAAGGAAAGCTGGTTCTCCACCAGAATGTCCTATGTGAACAGTCTTCATGCCCTCTGCATAAGAGTCACCCCAAGCAGGGCATGTATTTTGAATTATTTTTCAGGTGAATTCATAGGTCTCCACCAAGCCGTCCTCCTGAAGGTGTAGACCCAGCACAGGACTAGATATGAGCATTACTACATTTCTATCCTCTTTCTGCCAAAAACCGATTTTATGAAGGTGAGAAAATTGTGTGTTTGCTCAAGGCCTCTCTTACACTCTCTTTCAAAGGGGGACGTAGAGCATATGGCTTTTAGTCTTTTCCAGTTTATGAGGACACTGTTTCTGATTGATGAAAGCTTAACATCTCTCTCCCAGGGGACATTTTCCTTTAAAGAGAGGACAGCAGAAGAGAGGTGATGTCCTGAGTACCTCCCCAACCCACTCAATCCCTAGTAGACCGAGCTCAATGAGTATCAGTAGGAACTCCATTCTTCCTTCTCCAACTTCCTAGTATCTGGTATACTGGGTACCTTGGTGGTGGTGTAGAGCTGCATATCTGTATTTGAATCAAACAACTCAAAGAACTACCTTCCCAAGAGTACAATATGAGACCTACATTGCAGCTACAAGCAGTGAGACCCTCTATCCTTCTTCCTCTCCACATATGATTAACCTTGCACTGGCTGTGTTAATTCCAGTCATTAATCTAATGAGTTAGTCATCAGCTGTACGATTTTTATCTGATTATTCCAATTCATCACATTTAATTATGTTATTTTTTCTGCTTTCCATGAGTGAGGAAAAGAAAGCATTTGCTGAGAATTTTATGTGGTAGGACTATGCTGGGCACCTTATAAGCTCCATCTTATTTAGCAGCATTCTCCAGAACACTGGCAAAGGAATTATGACACTTATTTTACAGGTGAGGAAGCAGATTATAGAGTTTAAGTGACTTGTCCAGATTCTTATCGCTAAGCCACAGCATAGCTGGGATTGGAAACAAGCCTGTCCCCGAAGCCCACGTTCTTTCCACTATACTGCACTGGCTTTGTGTTACCCTACCAGATAATCCAGCGTTATTTCTGACATCTCACAATGGGGTTGGGGGGGGGGCTTGGGCAGGAAGCAGAGAAGGTCTGTCTGGAATGACTTTCTCTAATGGTAGTGATAGATTACATCGATCCAGTGAGAAGAACATGTCACTGACCAACCCTGTGGTCCTCAACATGTGTTCTGTTATGTGTTTTGGCTTCAGCTCATGGTCCAGATAATAGCACAGATGATACTCCCTTTTAAGGCTGTTTTAGATGTGCCATCCGTGTCCTTTGTCTCATTAGGGCCATATGCTACCCAGTCCAGTGAGTGAACCATAATTCATACTTTTTCAGATGAGAATGGGTAATCCTAGTTTTATATTTATGTAAGTGATCAGTTCTTTCTGTTCTTTGTAAAAAAAAAAAAAGGTTTCACTTGAAGTTTTTGACAGTTATAGTAGTGAATAGCACTCATTCTTTTTTCTCAGGGGAAGCTAGATATAAATGTAGTCGGGTAATGATCACTGATGGCATGCAAGGAATGTATTTGTTGTATCAGTTTGGAGAAAGAGGATCTTCTATCTGAATTCATAAAGTTATGAAAAGATAAATTGAGATTCATTCCCTCTAGTTGGTTAAAAATGTACATAAATCACTTAGTTCCCATAAATATAAAATGGGCATCATAGTGGGCCCAAAATAATGCTGTAACACACCTTGCAGGATTCTGCCATCTTGAAATTAGTGAGGCCAGTGACTGCTTTCCATCTAAATTCCTTTCTCTGCTGGGCCACTATCAGAGCCACTTCCATTCAGTTGCTGTGGTCTCAGGTCCCAAGGTCACAGCTCTGTGTTAGCTCAGTCTCCCAGGTTGCCAAAGGCGGCCAGTCTTCACATAGTCATGGCTCTCTCTGCCATTAAACTCTGGGGGCCTGGGTAGCTATGACGGGAGTCTCTGACAAGCCACCCTGCATCAGATCACATAGCTTGAGAGGTGTGGTGGGCATTCTCTCTTCCTCCAGGCATCCAACAGAGAGCTGGCTTCAAGTTTATTTTAGTTCCACTGCCCACCGTGGGTCAGAGAAGCAGATTAATTAGGTTAGCTCCTATGTGAGATAGAGCTTTGCAGGTGAAAGTGGTTCTGATTCTATTCTGGTCATATGGAAGGGTTTGCACAATTTCTTTAAGGTTGTGATGTGTGAAACAAGCTTTTTTTAAAATTTAGAACTTTTAAAGTTTTATTAAATTTCAACCTCAAGACTGATTTTTGATATTGTCATTTGGAATGAACCAGAAAATAGTAACAAGAGATGTTTAAGTGGAGGAAAATATTTGTATGGCAGTGTCTCATCCCATCACACCTCATTCCCTGACCTACAGACCCACTGAGGCTTGCTGCTAGAAATAGCTTTATTAAATAGGTTTACAAGAGATCTGAAAGGGGTAATAGTGAATTCTGCGAGCTTTTCTATGTAAAGAATAAAGTGCTATACTGATAAAGATAAGCTTCAGGAAGTCCAAGATGGGTTTTATTTTTCATTTTTATTTTTTCCAGCTTTATTGAAATAAAATTCACACATAGCATTGTATAAGCTTTGTACAATGTGAAGATTTGCTACAAATATGTATTGTGAGATGTTTACCATAGTGAGGTTAGTTACACATTCTTCACCTCATATAGTTACCATTTTGCTGGTGGTGTTATGGTGAGAACATTAAAGCTCCATTTTATAGCAACTTTCAAGTATACAATACAGTATTGTTAACTGTAGTCACCGTGCTATACATTAGATGTCCAGGACTTACTTATCTAATAACTGAAAGTTTGTAGCCTTTGACATTTCTCCTGCCTTGAGCCTCTGGCAACCACAATTCTATTCTGTTTCTGGGAATACGCATTTTTAGATTTAGACCATACAGTATTGGTCTTTCTCTATCTGAATTATTTCATTTAGCATAATGCCCTCAAAGTTCATCCATGTTGTTGCAAATGCCAGGATTTCTTTCTTCCTTATGGCTGATTAATACTCCATTGTCTATGCACATCTTCCTTATTCATTCACCCATCAATGGGCAGTAAGGTTGTTTCCCTTTCTGGGCTATTGTGGATAATGGGCCTTATGAATAGAAACTTGTAGTTCACTGCTTGTGTAGACAAGTAGATTATATGAGTTGAGGTGAAAATATCTTAAGTAATTCCCTGAAGTTATTTTTGGAAGTAAAATATCAAATATATTATTAAATAATCAAACTGTTTTTGTTTCATTAAGTAAAATTCCCCATAAGTAAATCCTGAGATGAGGATTTGTGGGCAAGGGATTTATTAAGGGTATAAGTTAACAGGGAAGCAGAACCAGAAAGAGGTGGAAAACAAGCAGAAAGGAGATCTTGGTCAAAAGTCTTTGAGATCGGGGCACCTGGGTGGCTCAGTGGGTTAAAGCCTCTGCCTTCAGCTCGGGTCATGATCCCAGGGTCCTGGGATCGAGCCCCACATCGGGCTCTCTGCTCAGCGGGGAGCCTGCTTCCTTATCTCTCTCTGCCTGCCTCTCTGCCTACTTGTGATCTCTGTCTGTCAAATAAATAAATAAAATCTTAAAAAAAAAAGTCTTTGAGATCAATGGGTAGACCTTAGCTAGTCCCACAGGAGACCTCTGGAGTGAGTTAGAGTTGTTTCAACCAGAGATGATGGAGCTTGCCTGTCATTCCCCCACACCCAACAGTTATTGGTTACCAAGCTATGGTAAAGATGTCAGCTTCCAGGTACTTCTGATCCTTGGAAGCTCCAGTAGGCAAAGGACGGTCTAGAGTGTACCATTGGTGGTAGTCATTGAAAGTGTTCTGTGGTCCTATCAACTGAGTGTCTGTGTCTCCCCAAAACTTGTACATTGAAACATAATCCCAGTGTGTATTTGGAGTTGGTTCTTTGGAGGTGAATAGGTCGTAAGGGCGGAGTGCTCGTGAATGGGATTAGTGGCCTTATAAAACAGAAACCTGGGCGCTCCCTCTTTCTGCCATGTGAGGCCACAGCAAGAAAGAGCTGTCTGTGAATTAGGAGGATGCTGGACACTGAAGCTGCCAGTACCTTGATCTTGGGCTTTCAGCCTCCAGAACTGCGAGAACCCTGTAGTACTCTGATACAGCAGCCCAAACTGACTAGGACACATGGGTTGAGATTTTCAGACCTTGTTAGTAGGGATGTCAAGGAATCTGGGTGTTCACAACATTGACCATGGCATTATCTGCTATGATGGACCTCAAGCCATCCTTCACGTCCAGACAAAGAAGCCAGGTGTCATTTCAGACAGTGGCTTCACAAAACCTGCCTGACGTCCAAGGCCAATGTCCTCAGCAATTTAATGGCAAATACAACAGGTCCTTTCATGAGGCTGTTTGTTGCTGGGTTGCAGCTTAATCTGTGATTTTCCCTTTTGCTTAAGTGAAATCTGGAAGGGATGCTAAATTAAGAGTCATCTTCTATCCTGACATGAGGAACAAATAATTTTCTGTAACATAGAAATAGAATATTTGAAACTTATTCAATCTGTTGAAACAGGAGTTTAACCAGAAATTAATATAAAATCCTTTCTTCATGAAACTCTTAATTTGTGATTTAGGCATGCTTCTGTATTAAGCTATACACTGTCACAATAAAACAAAACTATGGGACTGGCTTAATACCAAAGGTGAGCTCCTAATGGCCAAGTGTTAGACTCTTTCAGGTCAATGTGCGGTCTTATGGTAAAGTTACCCCCCAAACAGTCTTGTATTATGAGAGCTAATTGACGTTAATCTAAATTAATCTCTTCACCCTTTTGTGCTCATCATAGCACTTTGCTTAAATCTCCCTACGGTACTTATCCTATTCTGTTTCATAGTATATTATCTTGAAGGCAAAGCAGTTAGAGTTTTATCTCTACATCATCCAAGATACTTATCACTATACCAGCTCATAGTAGGTGTTTGAAAACACTCAAATGGAAAAATTGGCCTACCGTTCCCTTTCTTTGAAACATCTTGTCATTATTTTAATAGTCAAGTACGTTTGCTCTTTGAATAATGATTCACCATAGAGTCTTCTAGCTGCTTGTTAATTCTTGACTCCTTCTCTCTTGCTCATTTGGAATCTGTCTGCAGTGTTTCCACAGGATGCAGCAAGCATCAGAGCATATGTTGTCTGCATATGTACCAAAGGAGGCATTTCTTTCTTTCCTTTTCTCTCCAGTGCTCTTCTCTTTAACGTAACTGTAAATTCCCAGAATGTACATCCTATTTTGAAACAAGATTCGGGCTTTGAATAAGACTTTGCTCAAGTAGAGCGGGATTCTGGGTATTCGACTTGAATACACAAGTTACGAATTTCATGTAACTTTTCTCGCTATCTCTGAAAATATATTTTAAAGTAGTCCTCATCTGTAACTTTGCTCATGCTCAGAAACAGAGTATACGTATATAAAACAAATGCACAGCTTTCTCAAAGATAGAGTAAGAGAAGGGAAAGGCTCTCTAATAGGCTTTAATACACTAGTGAATTTCATGGATTTATTTCAGAGCAAATCATCCTAGCTATGGTCCCCAAACAGTCAGAAGCCTTGAGAAGCTGAAAATTGGGAAGAAGACTTGGACAGTATGTGTTCCTGTGAGAATTCCATTTTCACTGCCCGTCGAAAGTCTCTGCTGCCTGTCAGATGTTTCTGTAATAAAATTTATCATCAGAATATACTAAAAAAATTTTCAAACTTAATGTTTGCCACCTCATGTATTTTTTAACATACATTGAGGTCAGACCAGTAATGTAGTCAGCTGCTATACTGTGCGAGGCACGAGGTCCAGCCAGCCCCTAGTAGGTCTTCTGTGACATGGTCATGATAAGATCTCTCTGTGGTCATTACTCTTCTGGGAGAAAACCATTTTCATCAGAAATCTCTTCTGGAAAGTGAGTATGAGCTGGCAGAGGGAAGCTGTTAGGGATTATTAGTTCTTTAGGTTATCACTGAGTAGAATAGAGGTCCCTAAGTTATGGAGGAGCCCAACTTTGATCAGCTGCTCGGAGTCATAAAAAAATCTCAAGCTGGAGGGAAGGAATGAGGCAAGGCTACAAGGCTGGATATCCCAAAACTTACTTTTTTCCCCCTCCTCTCCCAGAGTCATGCCTTCTCCTCTTGGTTAAAGGAATCACTTTTCTCCTCAGGCACTAAGGCTTTAAAATTCTGGGTCATTTGGCTGTCATTTGGTCCCCAGTCATCAAGCTTTAGTTATTCTGCTTCTCCTTTTCCTGCTGCTTTGGCTCGGGCTCTCACTCTCACCATTCAGCCCAATGCCGATGCCTCCTTCCTGACCTCTTTTAGGTTACCACAGTACTGTTCAGTGCCTGGTGTTTCAATACTGAGTTTATCTGCATCTCTGCCTTCTCCACCAGCAACCCTGGGATACCTACCCTCACTCTCTCCCGCTGCTTTTACCATGGTGGTGGCTGCTCCTGAGCAGAGTATTGGTTAGGACCATGGAGTCTGAAAGATCTGCCCACAGTGCCCGGGTCTGCCTTGTAATAGCTGTGTGACTTTGGCCAAGTTCTGGAATCCCTCTGCCTCTCATTTTCTTTCTTTCTAAAAGGAGATAGTATTAGTACCTAACTCAAAAGATGGTTGTAAATATTAAATAAGGTAATGCCTGTAAAAATCTTAGCACAGAGTTAAATATTCTTCACAGAGCAGCAATATTGATGATTAGTGTTGATATCGCTGAGGCTAGATGTTGCCAGAGCTTCAGTAGGTATGGGAATATTTTAGGTAGATGAACAATATTCTAACAGAGGTGAGATCCCTGCCCTTTCCCCTTTTTACAAACTAAAAACATTTTTAAAAATGAATGCAGTAAGTAGGATTCCTTGATATGATTATTAAATACCAACTTTTCAATTGATTAACCATCAACTATCTATTTGTTGATATAGAAACATGGCCCAAACTTCCAGAAATAATAGCATCATCCTGGCTTATATACCAGCAGCTTGTTTAAAAAATATATATACAGTGCTATCCTTCATACTATGTGGGGCTGAGCTAACTGTTGAAGATATCAGAGGACAAGAAATGTTTAGTCCCTTTCCTGAGAAAACTTACTAACAAGAAAGGAAAATAAAAGATCAGTAACCGTTTACTGCCAGAAGGGCACACCTAGATTGTCTTCAGATGAACTGGGTCCTTTATGAATTAGCATAAAAATATTTCTGAAAGGGGGGACAAGGAGTATTATGTGGGTGCTCTCATTCAAAGATCCTGGACTGAGAATCGAGATATCCGGGTTCTAATTTTCCTTCTTCAGTGGAATTGCAGTTTAAGTAAATCAATTGCTCAAGTCACTCTGCTTCTCTCTGACTGAATCAAACAAAGCCTAATGGTGCTTACAAAGCTGTTGTGAGACATAAAAGAGCTCGACAAAGGTAAGGTGCTGTGATGTTCATCATTAGCTCCCAGCTAAAAGCTGAACCTGATATATTCTCGCCATTTCAGAGAAGGCAATCTTCATCTCCATTTCAATTATGTAGCATAATTTCAAAGAATACTGATGTTAAAATGTGAACTTCACTATCAATGCATTGATCAGACATGATTTTGAATATGTTAAAAGAGAAAACTCCAACCCACAAGCCACTGTCACCCATTAACAGACCCCAATTAAGAACATCTTTAACAGAAGATTGAATTCTCCTTTGTTGAAATTCCATGGTGTGTGTTGCTTTATTCCAATTACAAGATGTCTGAACATGAAAATGTAAAGCAATTTCCACTCAGGTCTTAATTTCAAACATCCAGAGTGTGTTTCTTTGTAACTGATGGGGAAGCGTGACTATGGTGAAGTCAGTGCAACTTGGTAAAAAGAAAAAAGAAAGCTTTTTCCGAACATGCAAATGCTCGTGAGCTCAGTGCTCTCATGCATAGATGGAGGACATCTTTAATGTAAAGCAGGTCAAGGATATGCCAGGAGTGAATTCAAGAGTACTCATCAGCATCAGCATAGCTATTCCTTTCTACTGAGCTGGAATTATTAAAATCATTTCCCATCTTCAAATATATCTGTTTTATAGTTATATACAGAAATCTTTAACATCAACAGTTATAGATGTGCAGGTAAGAATGGTATATTACTCAAAGGACTTCTCTTTCATGGGGGATAATCTATATAAATTATTTTATACAAAGAAAAGGATAATAAGGAAATTGCCCCTATTCTCTGGGGATGGAGACTAGAAGCACCCAGGATTGAATGTGTGAGTTTAGATGTGTAATGACATCGATCAGGTGCATATCTTCCTTTTATGTGGTCTTTCTGTGAGAGGATAACAAGCTCCCTGCTTATCTCTAGTTATGACAGTGATTGGAAGTTGGGTATAGAGAAAAGATGGTCTGAAATTAAGAAAAATTCTCTGACCCCCAACCTGTGTTTGCTCTACTGCATGAACTCTACCAAATTTACCACCTATTGACCCAATGCTAGACTTGAACACAGAATAATCAAGCAGCAAAACCCAACTTTTTATTTCTTGTGCCTCTTAGATTATAGGTCATCAATAACTCTTTCATAAAGGAGGTGTGTGAGATCAGCTCGCACAGTTGGGCGAGCTGATCTCGCACACCTTCTGTGAGATATTTAAAGGTCATTAAAAAATGAAACTTTCCCAGCCTACCACCTTTCTCCCTTCTTCCTCTGTCGTAGCACAAAAACCCATCTCGTTCCCAGTTCTAACACCTTCTCCACACACAAGGTATTCCTGTTTATCTCACATTGCTTCTTCTGGGAAACTTTTCTCACCACAGAGGAACGAATGTAAGGAGGAGTTCTCCTCACATACCATTTGGGACCAATTGTTTCTTTCCCATCTCTGCTGTGGTAGCCCCACAACCCACCAACCCTAAGTCTGCCTCAGAACAGATGTACTTTATTAAGAGTGGTGGAATCTTGGTTTTATAAGCGATTTGTGGAACAGATGTGTCCCAAGTACACAATGTTGCAATACACTGTGAAAATAACACAATGTAATAATGAGATGTTTCTAAGCCCACACTGTTTTATTCTCCTCCCACTGTGTGTGTGTGTGTGTGTGTGTGTGTGTGTGTGTGTATTTTATTTTGTGTTGTTTTGTTTTTACCAGTTCACCTTAACTTTGATGCCAAGCCATAGCTGATCATATAAAGGGAATACAAGTAGAGCTGTGGAGAAACAGTTCTTGTACGTTCAGTAACACAGGATCACTTTTGACTCTGGTTGTAAGTGCCTTATTTGCTAAGAGCTGAACCTTGACTGAGGTAGCACGCTATGGATTCTGTCCACAGTATTTCACTGACAAACCTCTGGCCTGTGCCGGAACTGCAGAACCTCCCTCAGTTCCTCTGAGGTGGTTTTTACACCTTGATTAGCACGTCTGGGAATCTCCCCCTCTTCTCATCATGTCCTCTTTGCTCCTCCTTTTGGGTCATTTTTCTAAGAACCTGACCCGTCTGTCCTTTTCCTTCTCAATCACATCACACTGACAGCTCCTCAGTCCCCTTTTCTCTTTGTTTCTTTCTCTGTTTGAAACCACAGACTTTTCAGGGTTCCAAGTTTTACTGACTTGCCTCAAAGATGCTCCAAGTTCTTTTGCAAAATTGAATCTCCATATAAATTTACGTCTTCTGTGATTGACAATTTAATTATAATATTATGTCCCTTTTCTAATCAGTCTGGGGACAACTTGAAATCTACAGTGGCTTTAAGGCGATTTCCTTGAGAGCAATTAATTACTTGTTGACCCACCCTGCCCATTCTGAGATAAAGCTTATCTTGCTTGTGGGGCCCTGGACTGGCCAGATGCATTCCCAGAACAGAAGAACGCACAGAACGGAGCTTAAGAGGTTGCCAATCATTCACATGGCAGGCACCCTTGCTGAGTCCTCTTCCATTCCAGAGCAATAATCACATGGAATGATTTGCATGATAAAAAAGAACATTCTCATTAATTTTGCAGATTGAATCAAGGTGTGTGGGAAGGATGGAGATATAAATGTAAATGACCTTCACAACAGGCTAAGAAAAAATTCGCTAGAGCATTGAACCCAGTGATGTTTAATAGAGATATGGGTTAAGTTGTACATTAAAACATTTTTCAAAAGTAAGGATACATAAAATAGAGTCTAAGTCACCGCAAGGTAAAATGTCATGTGAGAAACTTACTGAATATGGGTTAGAATTGTTCTTTTCTGAACCTGTGCATTTAGGATTTTAAAGGCACCACCATTTGGTTGGATCTTTTGTTTGTATTCTTGGTGATAAGTAACTGAATTACATTCGAACCTGCTTAAAGGAAAAAAGCAACTTGGGGGCCCCTGTAATTAAGAAGTCCTTGGAGGAGCACGAGCTTCAGGCATGGGTGGATCTGAGGATTTGGAAGCTGTCATCTGGAACACTTTTCTCTCTCTCCTCTCAGCTCTACTTGTCTTCCTTGGCTTCATACTGCTTTCCTTTGGCAAGCTTATTCCTGGCACACCTCCCTGGGACTCGAAGCATGTGACCTGAAGGGCTCTGATGGGTCCACCTCTGATGGGGTCACATGCCTCTCCCTGAGCCAATCACTGGGACCAATGCATGGGATAGTCTGTGTCAGGGCAGACCGACTCACCTGATTAAAAGTTCTTCAGGATTGGGACGCCTGGGTGGCTCAGTTGGTTAAGCGGCTGCCTTCGGCTCAGGTCATGATCCCAGCGTCCTGGGATCGAGTCCCACATCGGGCTCCTTGCTCAGCACGGGAGCCTGCTTCTCCCTCTGCCTCTGCCTGCCTCTCTGTCTGCCTGTGCTCACTTGCTCTCTCTCTAACAAAATAAAATAAAAATCTTAAAAAAAAAAAAAAAGTTCTTCAGGATTATGTGGAGTAAGGGGCTGATCCCTCCCCAACGGAAAAGGTGCTGAGTGGGAGTGGACTGAAACTAGGAAGGAGATGCAGGGAAGAACTTTTCCTACAGGACCTCAGAAGATATCTTGATGATTCAAGGCACAAGTCAGGAAGGATTTTCAAGAAAGTATAAGTCATCTAAGTGGTTTATAGGGATGACAGTGAAGGAGGATTAAGTGGAGCCACTGAGATTCTGAGGTATGGATCAATGATAGGACAAAGGTGAATTTTGAAAAAGGTATTTTTTTATTTGTTTGCTTTTACAGAAAACAAATGCAGCTGACTGTAGGGCATTTAGGTAGTGGGGGATGAATCCTAGAAGTCAGAGGGAGAAATCAAAAAATATTTAATAACCACTACTAACATGTTGGGCAATGTCCTTTGTGTTTTGTACAAACAGCACATGTTTGTACTAATTGAAGTTATTGCATATAAACACTGCATTATTGTGAAAACATAAAAACATTTGGGCACATGACTAAGCTAATCTGCACAATTACAAAGGTTTTAAATGGCTAAATAATAGTGCCTTTAGTGAATATACTGTAATCAATGATCAATGTCTCTTTTACAAATTTAAGTTTTCTGTTTTCATAGACAAACATTTTGGGACCACATCTCTTGTCATTTCCCTAAGATTGACTTCTAGTGAAATTACTGAGTGATAGAATATGAACATATAAAAATTCTTCATTTCTTGTGACATTTCTACACAGAATATTATTATTTTTACCAGCAATATGGTAAGATGGCCCTTACTCCTGGCCAAAGATGGTGATTTTTCAATAATCAAACTATGAGATTTATGAAGCAAGCATTTTTGTTTCCTTATAAGGGCTATCATTAAAATCACTTAATAAGCATGTATTAAATTTTAGAGAATGGACCTATAACCCATAGCAAAATGTATATTTTAAATTTTGAGCTACAAAGCTGAAGGAGAGAGTTTGTGTTAATGAAGTTAATCTCTGCTCATTATAATATTGACAACACTCATTGTTGTTGAGGATATATTATATTACATAAAACTATAGTATGCAACCTGGCAATATATATCAAAATTGAAGATGTGTACCTTTTAACACAGAAATTCTATATTTGGAAGTCTATCCAAGGAGATTGATCAAATACACAAAGTTATACTTAATGATCCTCAATAAGGTCATAAAAGCATCAGAAATACTACATCTAAGTGCCCATACCCATCAGTATTAATTTAAAATAACCATGGATAGGGGCACCTGGGTGGTTTAGTGGGTTAAAGCCTCTGCCTTAGGCTCAGGTCATGATCTCAGGACCCTGGGATCGAGCCCAGCATCGGGCTCTCTGCTCAGCAGGGAGCCTGCTTCCTCCTCTCTCTCTCTGCCTGCCTCGCTGCCTACTTGTGATCTCTCTCTGTCAAATAAATAAATAAAAATCTTTAAAAAAAATAAAATAACCATGGATATTTATTTACTGAGTCCAGTGTAGCCATTATAAGGGAGTATCTTAAATCAGAATTGCCTGTATTGAAATCTTCTTCTATTTCAATCCTGAACAGTAACAGCCTTGTGCCAGTGAGCAAATAGCTTATCTGTGATTCATTTCTATAAAAGTTATTTTGAGCATTGAGTTAGATTTTACACAGGAATAGTTTACCAAGTCCTAGTTATTATAATTTTTATTAAATGGAAAAACTTTCATTGAATTATTGATATTTACAAGTGATTAAATAGCATGGATGAGGTGTATATGTGTGTGTCTGTGTAGCAATCCAAAATGACATTAACCAAAGTATGCATTGTGCTTACAAAGTATGCATTGATCTCTTAGTTGGAGACCATTGGGTGATGTTTGCTTTCTTCTTTATGTTTTTCTCTTTTGCTCAGATTTTCTACATGAGTATTTGTTATCTTCATGATCATAAACAGTTAATGATATCATTTTTTTAATCTGATTGTGCAACAACTTCTGTAGCAAGTTCTGCACTTCCTAGGTGACCTTTCCAAAGCTGTGTAGCCGAGTGGTTGCTCGAAGTCAGGAGAACAGAGTCTACCAATTCCTAGCACATAGGTCCGTTGACTGCTATCAGCTAAAATAACTGAGGGGAAAAGGAACTGTCTGTGGGTTTAGACTAAAACAACTAGAAGATTCCAGACTATAAAAACAAAAGCTAGAAGTTCTTCTGTAATTGGCTATGTGACCTTGGACAAGACTCATGATCTCTCAGGTACTGCTCTCCATTTGTAAAATCACTCTCTGAAAGTTCCTGTCACCCTAAGTAAAGAGGTAGATTGAGGCAAGCACAAATTGTCAGAAATCGTGTATATTCAGGAATAGCAGAGGAATTGCAATTTGGAAAACTCATCCTGTAGCAAACCACCGATGACTCTTGTGGGCTTGGGGCAGGCGGTATTTATGGGCAAGGAATACAAAGACAGAGAAGTCCAGCCATAATCCAAGTAGTAAGTTCATTGGCTTGAGGATGGGGAGTGTTGGATGTGTGTTGGTCAGGAGAGAGGTTTCTGTCTCCTAGAAATCAGGCATTTGTGGGCATTCGGTCTCTTAGTTTTTGAGTTGCATTCTTCTGAAGGTACATAAGTGAGATTTTCCATTTCATGTCCTTCAGCTCCACTTTAGATTGAAATCCTTTCACATTCCTCTCCCTATAATATAAAAGATGAGACTTTTGACACAGGAGAAACATATACTTATTTAGTTAATTACTTGTTCATTCATCTTAACAAAATCTGAAAATACTAGTGTTAGTCTAAATATTTATTCATAGTTGGGGTGGAGGATTGAGGTGATTGGTTCTGCCCTTAAAATCTGAAAAAAGCAAATTTAGTAAAAGCCAAAGGAAACGTGTCTTTGCAACAGTATAAAATCTATGACCTTAAAAGTTTGTTTATGCTCAAAAAGATTTTATAAAGTTTTGGATAAATGTGTGATTAGGCATTTATCACAGGGACTATGGGAATTCATATTCACAACTGGGAATTCATTGCCACAACTGCTGAGTTTGAATCATGAGAGGCTGTCATGGTCCCTCTGCACCACTGTCAGGAGCCAGAATAAACACAGATAGAATTTGTGCAAACACAAGCTGTCTGTCTTGTGCTCTATAATTCCTAGATAAGTCTTGATTTCTTAATAAAGTACCTAGAGTTACCAAATGCATATAAACCCTAAAATATTCACAGACCAAGACTCAGGTGTTCTTCTAATATATTTCCCTTCTCATTTTACTATGAAAATACTAGAATACATACCTCTCTTGAATGCCTGTGTTGTACCAGGCCTTATGTCTGGGAGGCTACCTGCATTACTTCATCTGATCTCCACATTTGACTGTCAAGATGGTATTATTCCCATTTGCTACCAGGAGAAAGTCAAGGCCTGCGAGGTTATGTACATGCTCACGTCTAGGGGGTCGGAAGTGGTAGATCTGGATCTACACACAGCTTATTCTGATGGATAACGCATCATCCCCAGTTCCTGACACACTGGGCTGGTGATGCTTAATAAGGATCACGGTGGCTTCATTGGAATTACTCATCTGACTTAATGAGTCTGCTGAACACCAGAAGGTGTCCTGTAGAATATGTTTCTTTGACCCACATTTGACTTCCTTTTACCCCTTTTAACATTGACATCCTTTTTAACTAAAGGGAAGCAACACATTATCGACTCATGTAACATAGGATATTTTCAGAATGTCTAATAATTTGTTCTGCACAAAGAAAACCTGTGCTTGTCTTTTCCTGAAAGATAATCTTCATGGTATTTCCCTTGAACCTTTTTTCCCCCCTCTGTAGTTTAGAGAGGCTGTGCAAAGACGGAGAAGAGGCCCTGCGCCAGAAGTTAGGATGACAGCTGGGAGAGCTTAATTGTGACAGGCAGAGTTTGGTCCTTTCCCTATTTCTTCTGGGAAAACGGAGCCGTCATGCAGTCAGCGGGGAGCCTGGGGAGTAGGGGGTGCCCCTGTGTGTGATGCTAAAGGCGGGGGCCCTCCGTGATTGCACAAAGCAGACAAATCATCTGGAAGCTCTAGAAAATGAGAGGCGGGGGGGGAATGATCTCTAAATGTCCATCTGGGTTTTGGAAAGTAGAGATTTGAAGTTGTGGCAGGCTGCTTTGTAACTAAATCGGTCACCAAGGTTGGTTTTCATAGCAGTCCAGTTCCAGGTGGGATCATCACACAATGAACCGTCCCTTAATAAACGTTACATTTCCCAGGATCAAAACGTCTGCCAGGATTTTCCTCCCAATTTCAAGAGTTAAATACCACATTATTTTGAATAGTGCTCTTCTCTGCTGGTGTTTTTGTATCATGGAGAACAGTTGGAGGCCATGACATGGAATAAGAGATAAAGGAAAACCTCCCTCCTGTTTTTATAAAAACAGAATTCACTCTACTCACATCCTGCTGTCCAGCCTTGATTCACGTGCGCCAATTTCTCTTCTGGCTACTAAGATAAATGTAGCATTTACTGAATAAAGGTGATCATATTTTCTTCTCTGTGATACAGCAATCTTGGTGGGTCAGAATTCACTTGTTCTGTAGGTACACGATCCGTTATATAGAGAGGTATCTCACTCATCTGCAGTTTGAACCTGACCTCTAACTTATTTCTATTTTGAACTGAATTTAAAAGCTGATTACCCATCAGAGAAAGAGGCTGGCATAATCAAGTTAGACAAGGGCAGGCTCCTTGGAGTCTTTCCTAGATAGATTTTCTAATAGACTGAAGCTAATTCTGAGACTCTGCCTGTCACTAGGAACAGTGTCTAATTCCTATGCAACTATATGGATTTGTGTGAAATACTCTCTTTCTGAGACCCCCAGACAGTTAGGATTCATCTCAGTTCTGAAGCACTGAACAATTACAGAGACGTTCTCCTGTACTAAAAATTATATGCAGGCTGAATCACGGCAATCAGTGGTGGTGGATACAATGAAAATAAATTATGTATATGAACTATGAAAGTAATTAGAACCGGAAATGTTGATGAATTAATCACCATGTCTAGGTGCCGAAGACAGTGAAATTTTTAAAAATTTTAAAAAGTCAATCTTGTTTAAGACAGGAAATAACTTGAGAAGCATTAGAAATAATTTGTAATGGAGGTGAAAAATTCTCTCCATGGCATTCACCCTCTGTCTTTGGCAAAGGGGATGAAGATCTCCGAATCCTCTGGACAGAATTTAGGGCCTTGTTATGTATGTCTGGTCTGAGCTAAGGGATGAATTAGAAGTCAAAACAGAAATGGCCTTATTGGCTCAATAATTCAAACTTTGAGGGGCTCCTGGGTGGCTCAATTAAGTGTCTGACTCTCGATTTGGGCTCAGGTTGTGATCTCAGGGTCATGAGATCAAGTCCTGTGATGTGTTGGGCTCCGCACTCCAAGGGGAGTCTGCTTGAGGTTCTCTCTCCCCTCCTAAAACAATAAAAATTAAAAAATGATAAAAAACTTTGAGGGTAATCTAAAATTAAAATTTAGACCAAATCACTAGTATAAATAAACTTTAAAAAGGACTGATAACACAGTATCAGTGTGAACACTTTTTTTCTTGCTCTGTTAAACACCGGTGTTTCCATCTCTGTTCACTGAAAGGCCTGGAACCACTGGCAGCAATAACCCCCCAAGCCCAGGGTGTGGACTCTGCCTACAATGCAAAGGCTAATGATGCCACTTCAAAGGGTCCTAGGAGCCTGCCTAAAGAGGCTTCTGCAGGCGGAAGATGATAGGATTTCAACCTCAGAAACAAGAGTGGCTACAGCCGATTATAGCAGATCACCTAAGACCCCCCCCACCCCCCGTGATGCCATTGATTCGGATCTGCAGCAGACAGTAAAACATTAGAGCAGATCTGATGGGAAATGCGGGTGGTGGGATCAGGCTGAGACCCCTGACCCATGCTGAGGTGTCTTAGGCTCACCGAAGTGTCCCGCACACTCTGTGTTGCCACTGAGATGGAAGGAACGCAGTGGAAGGAACGGAGAACCACTTCCAAGGTAGCTTGGAGGATCGCAACTCCCGCCCAATCACACCTTTGGATTTCAGTTCCCGTTGGCGGGAAATACGGGGGTGAGAGTGTCAGGCTAATGCACCAGAAGCAACCAGTCAAATGGAAGTGTCAAATGGAAGTGTCACGGACTTGAACAGGGTAATTTTTATAGTTCCTTCAGTAAGTCAAAGAAAAAAGAAGTGGAAAAGGCAAGCATGGAGTGTGTTACAGCTCCGAAGAAACAAATGAGAGGGGTGTGTGGGTGCTCAGTCCGTGAAGCATCTGACTCTTGGCTCCGGCGCAGGTCATGATCTCAGGGTCCTGGGATCAGCCCCACATGGGGCTCTGCGCTCAGCAGGGGGTCTGCTTGAGATTCTCTCCCTCTGCTCCTCCCCCTGCTCTCTCCCATTCTCTCTTTATCTCTCTCTAAAATCTTTTAAAAAAAGAAACAAGTGAGAAAAGCAACCAAATATAATGTGTGGGACATTATTGAATCCTGATTCAGACCAACCAACCCTAAACATACCCTTTTAGACAACAGGGGAAATTTGAGTATGGACTCAAGGTGATAGTAAGGATAATAATTACTAAGTTTAAGAGAAGCAATAATACATTGCATCATATAAGAGAAAAACATAGAATACACTGAAGTATTTATGGGTAAATTACTTAATATTTGGAATTTGATTGAAGGTAGCTAAGCCAAAAGGAGGAGCATGGAGAAAAGATGTAAGTAAATAAAACAGCAAAGTAATGGTTTTGAGGCTTAGGGATAGATCTGTGTGGACTCTATTTTACACTTCTGCCATGCTTAGAAATTTCCATAATAAGTTAAAAATAAAAGGCACACAACACACACACAAAGACAGACAAGAGGCCATGAGGCATGAGCTCCCGTTACAAATACATGTCCATTTATAAGTGTCCCCAGATCTCTGCAACAGAGAGGATTGTGAGTCTAAGTAGATACCTACGTCAGTTCTAAACGGAATAAAGAGAGAAAGATGGGCGAGCTATAACCTCAGGCGGAGACATTAATCCTGACAGTGTGGCTCCTAACCGCTTAGAGTCACCTGAGTGATGGGGATTGCCAGGGAGACTTGTGCTTAGAGACGTTGGCACCACCATCTTCCTCAGCTGTGTCTCCATAGATGAGTTGGACATGAGTCCCATTTTGAGAAAAAATGCAGAGAAACATACTCCTTGGTGATGTGTCACATTTCACATATTTTTGCTGTATTTTGTTTTTGTTTCTAAAAGGTCACCAGCATTATATAGCAGTATTAGAGTTAAAAATCAGGGCCAAGTTCGTGGTTATATGGATGTGCAGCCACCAAGCCTTTGCTTAGAAGTGCTCTACGGTTGGTTCAGTGAGTGGCTGCCACCATCCTGGAACTCTTAAACAGGGAGCCTCAAATTTTCAGTTTGCACTGGACCCTCCAAATTATGCAGCCCATCCTGGTTAAAGTATATATGTTGGGAGAGTAGATTTCGTAGGCTTGATTAAGTTTATAATTCATTCACCTGAGGGAGTCACTTTTATAACACCTTTGGTTTTTCGACCTCCTGACTCCTCTGGGGTGGGCTAGGCAAGCACAGCCTCTAGCACTGTTTTATCACTCAGGACACTATGCACTTCATGAACATGACACTCAAAGGCAGAGTCCAATTTTAAAACATGATTATTGCTACCTAACAATGCTGCCTATGTTAACTTTTTCAATTCCAATATTCAACGTTATGGGGGTTATGTAACAGACAAAATTGTAAGATACTCAGAGTGTATAATGTGAGATTTTGACCTGCATATATATTACATTATGGAATGCAGTGTTATGAACTACAGACACCATATTATATAGTGGGTCCTCGGATGTAATTCATCTCACAAGTGGAAGTTTGCACCCTTTTACCCACTTCCTAATTTCCCCACCTCCCCAGCCTTGCAAATCACTTTTCCAATCTCTGTTTCTCTGAGTTCAACTTTTTTTTTCAAATCCCACAGATTAAGTGAGATCATGCAGTGTTCATCCTTTGCTGGCTTACTTCATGTAGCATAACGTCCTCCACTTTTCATCCACGTCTTGCAAATGGCAGGATATCCTTTCTTAAGGCTGAAGTAATACTCCATTGTATGTATATATTACATTTTCATTAACCATTTATCTGTCAACGGACATTTAAGTTGTTTCCGATCCTTGGCGATTGTGACTAATCCTGCAATGAATATGGGAATACATATGTCTCTTGGAGATAATGATTTTGTTTTCTGTGGATATATACCAAGGAGTGGGCTTGCTGGATCATATGGTAGTTCTAATTTTAAATTCTTGAGAAGCCTCCATACTGTTTTCCACAGTGACTGTCCCAGTTTTCATTTCCCTCAGCAGTGTGTAAGGGTTCTCTTTTCTCCACATCTTTGCTAGCTTTTGTTGGCTCTTATTTTTTTGATCACAGGCATTCATCTAGGTATGAAGTGGTACCTCATTGAGGTTTTGATTTGCTTTTCCTGATGATTAATGACGTTGAGCACCTTTTCATGTACTTGTTGGTCATTTATATGTATTCTTCGTAGAAATGTTTATTCAAATCCTTTGCCCCTTTTTAAATTGGGTTATTTGGGGTTTTGTGCCATTGACTTCTATGAGTTCCGTGTGTATTTTGGGTACTACCTTTTGTCAAATATGTGGCTTGCAATTTTTTCTCCAGCTGTATAGGTTGCCTTTTCATTTTGTTAGTGGTTTCCTTTGCTGTGCAGAATCTTTTCAGTTTGAAGTGCTTCCACCTGTTTATTTTTGCTTTTGTTGCCTTTCCTTTTGGTGTCAAATCAAAAGTCATTGCCGAGACCAAGGTCAAGGGGCTAATCTTCTCTGTTTTCCTCTTGAGTTTTATGGTTTTATGTCTTATGATCGAGTTTTTAAATCCACTTTGAGTTGATTTTTGTGTACAGTGTAAGGTATGGGTCCAGTTTTATTCTTTTGTTTATGGCTATGCAGTCTTCCCAACAACATTTATTGAAGAGATTATCCTTTCCCCATTGTATATTCTTAGCTTCTTTGTTGTAAATTAATTGAGCATTGATCTATATGTCTGTTTTTATGCCAGTACCGTACTCTTTTTATTAGGATAGCTTTGTAATATGGTTTCAAATCAGGAAATATGATACTTTCAACTATGTTCTTCTTTCTCAAAATCACCTTGACTGTTCATGGTCTTTTGTGGTTCTATATGAACTTTAGGATTTTTTTTGCTATTTTTGTGAAAAACGCAATTGGAACCTTAATAAGGATTGCAGTGAATCTGTAGATGGATCACTGTGGGTAATACAGACATTTTAATGTATTAATTCTTCCAATCCACAATCACAAATATTTTTCCCCTTATTTGTGTCTTTTTCAACTTATTTCATCACTGTCTTACTGTTTTCAGTATGTAGATCTTTCACTTTCTTGGTTAAATAATCTACATTTCTTTTATGAGATTTTCAGCCATAGTTTTGTATTTATTTTTGTGGGAATCATCTGTTTGCATCATGGCTCTTTTCCATTGTATGTGTTTTTCCTGCTGGTTATAGAAACTCTTTCTACATAAACAATATTAATTAGCTGTTATGTGTGTGTTATATGTGCTGGCCCAGCCTGTCACTTTTCTTTCAACTTCTGGTATATTATCCTTACCCATATAGAAATTTTAATGGTTTTGTCACTAAATCTTTTACATTTTTCCTTTGGGATTTTGAGGTTTTTTTCTTAAAAGGCCTCTCATCACAAATTTATTTTTTTTAAATCCCATGTATTTTTTTCTAATTCATTAATAACTGTATTCTTAAACTTAGATTTGTAAGTCAACAGATAGGTGCATTTGTACATGATGAGAAATTTGAGCCTAATTTTGTTTTTTTCTAAATTTTTATCAATTTTCCCAAAACAAATCAATGGAATTTTCAGCCGTTTTTCTTACTAGTTTATATGCTACATATATGTTATCATAATCAAATCAAATATCAAATATCATGGATTTCAGATTTTAACACTTTCTCAATGTTTTCTTCAGAAGAGGTGTTTTCTAGGTAGACCATGTCTATGGATAGGGATATGTTTGGTATTTAAACTCTGCAGAGCTATTATCCATAGCCAATTCTTTCTTCTTATTTTTATTCACCACTTTCAAGGTAGTGTGCTATATGTTGGTAAGATACACAGGTGAACAAGCCATGTCTTAAATCTAAAATGGGAAGAAATTTTTCTAACCAGTTACATTTATTGGGTATCAGTTATGTTGTAGATATAGTTTTTGTTCTTTTGAAAAATTTCCCTTATTTAATTACCCCAACAAACCTGTAAGTTAGCTATTGTTCCCTCCTATTTTACTGAAAAGGAAGCTAAGGTTCAAAGAGGTCATTAACCTGCCCAATGCCGTAAGGTTGTTAGAGGGAGAGCCAGAATGGAGACCTACATCTTATTTAAAATCTACTTCCTTACACAAATCTATGCTCACAATTAATGACCCTGCAAGGCCAGTTGTATAAAATACCTTCAATGTGATACAAAGTGTTGTGAAAGGAAGACCTTAAAAGGAACTTCTAAATGAAGGAAGACACATTTTTTTTATTTTGACGAGGGTTGTCAGATGTTGTCTGCAGACTGTCATGTCCTGTGGACTCTTTGCAGCCTGTTGTCATGATTTCATGTTGTTTTTAGGGACTCTTTTTCCTCCCTTCCTGAGAACTACTTGAGCTGTTCATGGTGGTAATAGTTAAACTGCTGCTGGTTTACCTGGGCCTATTATTTAGGTTTACAGAGCATCAACTTTCACCTAAGAACTCACTGAAAATGTGAATTGGATTCTGGATTCATCTCTCTGTCATCATCCCTTTAGTGAATTCGTCAGGGTAGCCAGAGAACTTCAAAGTTCCAGAATATTCAAATGAGTCTGTTAGAAATGAAGGGAGGAAGATGGTTATCTAAATTGTCAGATAGCTGTGTCATGGGAGTAAGTTATTAAAGTTATTAAGCCCCCTGGATGAATAACCTCAGAATCCACTTACATATGAAGACCAGGGAATCATCTGTCACACCACTTTTTGGTTTTATATGTGTGAATAGGTATAAGAAGGAGAATATCAGAGACCTACTTTCCACATGATGCAAATTGCCAAGTGACTCAATTCTGTCGCCTGCTTTGGTGTGTCCCATCACCTGTGCCTTGTCCAAATATTTCTCTGCTCTTCCAGCCTTGATTTACTGCTTACCTGACTTTTCCAGACAAGTTGCTGTATTTTTCTTTCCTTTCCTTTATTTTCCTTTTCTTTTTCCTCCATTTTAAAGAGTGCTTGTTTCAGAATATGACATTTTCTTAAATTATCCAAAGAAGCAAATTTCCAGGCAGAAGGAAATTTACATTCAGATGTTGTTTAGAGTTTCAAAGACTGGAGGCTTCACTGCCTTCTCTGTAGCAACTCCTTGTCACTTCAGTCCTGCTTAGCATCTCATGGCCGTTCCTAAGACGACTCACTTGAAGTCCTAGACATTTCATTTGTACCTTAATTTTGACCTCTCTCAATATAAATAGAACAGAAAACCACTGCATGAATTAGCACAGAATTATAATGCATATTGTCCTTGTTCTTTCTTTCAACGTTGTAAAATTTAAATTTTCTGTTCTTATTTTTCTCTTAATTGGCACTAGTGTTTCTGTATTTTCTTCATAGTAGTTCCCTTAAGTAAGCCTTCAGACAAAAATCTGAGCCTGGAGTTTAATAATTATACCCAACACACCAAAGACTGAGTTCAGTCAAATAAATATTGTAAATGATCAAAAGCCAACTTATTAACATGTGTTAAATGTAATTATTTAATTAGAAATGAAAGGTAGCAAGTTTTATAGATGCAATATGGTCATTGTCTTCAAGCTACCTATTTGTGGAGAGCATAATTTAATACTTTGTTAAAAAGGTTTTATTTTAAAAAAAGAACACCTGAGACTCTGAAAAGATAGATTAGCTTAAAATGATTAGGAAGGGAGAAATTGTCATTAAAAGAAATAGAAAGTTTATATGCATATCTCTCCTACTCTCTTAGCATGAAACAAAGTAAAACTGAAAAATGAATCAAACCTAAATGAGGAACAAAATTCTTCTCTCTGAGACTTCAGGAACACATAGTTTTTCAGATTCATCAATCTGATTACACACAAAGGCAAAATATAGTTGTAGTGAAGAAATTTAATTCTTCTAACATTAGCGCCAAGTCTGTTCCTTGGGAAATTGGGATATCTGACTGTTTTATCTCTCTTACTACAAATTAATCTTCTAGAAATTTATTGATAATGTTCCTCTCTTTTCTCTAGTTCCAAGAAGCACACAGGAGCCCCCACACCAGGCAGTGAGAGGCATTCCAACTGATTTCCCTACATTAAGTTCTAGCTTGGTTTCTGATGCCCTGAATTGTGAAGGAAGAACCAAGTATCCTGTCTAAGGCCAGTTCAGCTTTGGAGTGAAGTTGGGGTTGGGAGAAGAGAAGTAGCAGGGTCCTTGAACTTGGTTTTCATCAGGTTAATAAATATTTTACTTCTAACAGCCACGGGCATTTGCTTTAGGTTACTTATTATAAAGGAATGCTGTTCTTTTCCTTTAGATTTTCTTCCAATAAGTCTTCTTAGTTTCCAAAGAGTTCTACTTATCAAGGTGATAAGGTATTTTTATTACTTTATTCATTGCATTTTCCAGATAATAAACTAGTCACAGAACTTTGAAGAAAGAGTTTAAAAAAATTTTTTTTACATTTATATCCATTACTATTCCTAAGGACAGTCTAGTATCTCTTCCCACTTTTAAACCTTTCTATTAGTTGGTTGTGCCTTTGCTCCCTGATGAACTCTGGTTGTTACTAATAGACGTGAAATTATTTTTGGAAAATAAATTATGTTCAATGTAGATCTAGTAATCCATTTAAAATTTACCTAATTCCTGAAGCCTGTTTATCTAGACTAGTCAAAATCTTCTGAATCCCATAAGACAGGTTCTCTGAGGACAACACATTTTTAATATGAGAGAAACCTTGGACATTCCAAGTAAAATAAAATTTATTTTAAAGCAAAATAAAAAAGAATTACTGACAGCCCAGTGCTCTTTGAAATGAGCACCTACAGCCTACCATAGAGAAGGAAATGTTAAATTTACTTTCTCACAAATCCATTTGTTAGCTGCAAAGGTGCCCATTTTATCCATTTAAATTTATTTTGAGACCTGAGATAGCAAAACAAGCCAGATTGTCATATCAGACTCAAAGAGGCAGAGATCTTATGGAGGATCAAACTTTACTAATAACTTGCCCATACATGTGAAGACAAAGGCAGTGCATAGAAACGTCTGCCACCACTAGTCAACCCCCCAGGGTCCTTCCATATGCAACATTAGGACATGGTCTGGTCCAGATTTAATGTTTGAGATCCATAAGTGATGCATGCAGTTATCAAATGACTCCCTCTGATACATGGATAATAATATAGCTGACCAATGATGGGTCATATCCCACAAACCCGTAAGTTCCTCATTGGTTTGCTAAAACAGCCTAGACAGACTGGATACAGCCTACTAGAAGGATTCCACAGGAAGGACTCTCATTACCTTTTTGCTAATAAATACCACTAGGAGGTCTGATTGGCATGTTTACAAGGAGTCTTTGTTGGGTCATTGGTTTCTTTTTTTTCTCCCTCTCACCTCTTCTTGGGCATCTCCAAGGGAGAGAAGATGGGTTACAAACAAGTTACAAAGACTTTCCTTCTCAGGACTCAACCCTGTAGCAAATGTTATTACATTATGTGTTTTTAGGTATCTGTTGCTCTCCATATAATGACTTACTGTTTCTAACACACACCTCACATACCCAGACCTTCAGAATCACCATATGACAGTTTGCCACTACTGACAGTGATAACATTTGAGCTTCACTAAGAAGAAAAAAAAAAAAATTAGCAGAACTTCCAAAGAATGTTTTCCAGTCTTTGTGACTGGCCGCTAGCATCATCCGAGGAATTAAGATGCCTTTGCTCCTTAAGCTTTAGTCCTGGGATTATTGCCAGGTCTTCTACTAATCTCAGTATCTTCTCTCCCTGGTAAATCTTCAACATTATCACATACTCTCAGCCATTTACAGTATAAATAAGAGACATCATTCAAATATAAAAGAATTATTGGAAACAAATTGTGTACATAATGGATATGTATACATTTGTACCATAGTTACAGAATCTGGTTTGAATAAATTAACAAATTGTTTGGCTGATGTTGTAGCTCTTCTGTTTTGTGTCAAGCCATCTAGATAAGGTTCCTATCCCTTTGGTTCTTAGAATGGCAAAGTGCTTAGAGGCTGAATCTCCAGGCAGACCTCTTGACTGAAATCAAACCAGCTGACCTCGGTAGTTCTAGTCCATCAGTCCCTTAAGTCAATAAATTGTTACTGAACCCCTACTCTGTGGAGAGTATTATCCTAAATGCTGGGGATCCAGTATGGAATAAGACAGTCATGGTTACTGCCCTCATGGTTCTGACCTCTTTATAAAGATGTATAGAAGAATCAAGAAAAGAAAAGCAACCAATTATAAATTGTGATAAGCCAAAGGATCTTTGAATCGGGCTTTTTATGATCTTTAGATGCTTATGAGGTCATTCAACGAAGATAACTAGCAAACAAAAGAAGATTGAATTGTGGATTCCAGCTGCTGGCATTATGCTGTATGGCTTAGGCTCTTTACTAGACTCAAGAATGAAATTAATCATCCAGTATTGTAGAAAATCAATAAACTTCAAGCTGCTCTGAAAATACTAATGTAAAAATGTTAATAGTTTGCTTATAAAGTTATCTGAAATGATAGATAATGACAAATGTCTTGTCTCCTAAGATGCACACTGGCAACTTTCTGAATTCATACTGGGTGATTTTTTTTCCTTTGAATAATTTAAATTTTAGAGAGTAGGTTCAAATAAAAGATTTTCTATTCAAGGCATGAGACACCTGTGCCTCTTCTCAAGCCTGGTCGCCTTTCTCTTTCCTGCTCTGTTGTTTCCAGCCCCAGGCACATGGAGGTCCCTGTCCTGGGAGCCTGAGTCATATGCAAAAATGCCATTCAGTTTCTGTTCTGAATATCGTGAGGCTTTAGAAGTTTCCTTCAAAACAGAAACTGTATGAAGGGATAAAGGATATTTCTGCCTTCTGGTCCCCAAACTGCCTCTTTGGGGGCATTGATAGTCATTGTTGTCTTTCCTTTTCCTTCATCTAACCACTGGGTTTCAAGTCCCATCCTATAGAAGATCCATGTTAGAAAGTCAGGAGATAATTATTCAAGGTCCCGTACACAAGGGGGTTATAAACTTACAGGGAGATATAAATAATCACAGCACCATGGAACTGTATCTTACCAGACATTGGGTTCTAATATCCGAGAAGAAGGCAAAAATTATACATTCAAAATAACACTGAAAAAATGTTAGTTCACCTGCAAAATACAGAATATATGGTCATATTTGCAGGCCAGATTACAAACAATCTAATGAACCCAAAACAATCAGATATTGCTCTAGGACTAGAACAGAGCACAGGTTCTTCAACTGAACTTCAAATAACATGGATGGCTTATGTTTATGGGCCACTTTGTATGAAAACAAGCGTATTAGACCATCTTGGAACAGCATTATGCTCATACTATGAGAGACATGGAGAAACTCTGGAACAGTAAGGCCAGCAAAGCAAACACAGACTTGGGACTTCATCCCAGACTCACTAATACTTGGGGCACATATGTACTGAGTGTATGCTGAGCAGAATTGCCTGCTTTACTTAAATCTCTCTGTATCTCTCTGTCTCTGTCTCTCACAAATACACTCCATTCTAATCAACAGGAAGAAGCAAAGCTTCAGAAAGTGTAGATCATGTGACAACAATGGAGCAAAGAACATAGGCAATTTTAGCAGAAACTAGTGGCAGAATAATAGTGTGACTGGAAATTGTAGAATATGATGAATACTAGGTAGAGTATAGGCTATATTTTAGTAAGTTATATAAAGCCACTGAAGATTTTTGAGACAGGTAGTAGCTATGACCTTGCTGGAAGACAAAGAGGATGAGTTCAGTTATAGGGCTACTAAGTCTGAGGTGTTCTGGGAGCATTCAGACCCAGCTGGACACTCATACCTAGTCCCTGGGCAGGAAGTCTTAACTGGATATACAGCCCAATGAGCCATTGCCAGAGATACCTTTTTTGTTGCTTTATCTTCAGTGCCCACAGTGGTTCCAGGCAATAATATTCACTCAGTGAATAATTACTAAATTAACACTAAAACACTATGGATGAATGGAAGGAAGGAGGGAGGGAGGGAAGAAAGGAAGGAAGGAAAGTAGGTCAATTTTGTTTTGCTTGCTAGGCTGTCTCTTGGATTTTTCTAGTCTGAACATTTCCACTAAAGATCTCTTGTGTTCAGAGACAGTTATCTGTAGACATGAGGCTGAATTCTGGGCAACTTCTGCCACACCAACAATATTCTTTCAGCGCTGTCAAGAGTAAAGGACCAACATCTAAACTGCCAACGATGAAGAAAACAGCTGAGAAGAAAGGAGCGGACCCAAGGGCTACAGCTGGAATCAGCCGGTTTGCTGATCCAGAGGAACGGAACATCTTACTGAGCAGCTAGAGCTATGAAATACGACGGTTTGGGGATGAAAGCTGTGGTGTTGGAAGAAATGAGAAGAGGAGTGTACAGTAATCTGCTCGTTTTTCTCTCTGTCCCGAGACTGACGTGGCAGTAGACATCAGGAGAGCATCCTCACAGGTATATGTTCTGACAGTGGAGAGGAGAGGCAGCTGTGAGGAGACAAGATACAACAGCTATCCTGTCTGGGGGCGCAGAGGGCCATTTCACTTGTGAGGTCAGCGTCCTGTTTCTCTAAAGAGATCACATATGGCAAATTCTGCCGAGTGGAAAGAGGGTCAAAAAGTCATTTGCTAAAAGGGCAAGCCAAGCCCTTCAGTAGTTTCTCACTTCAGTAGTTTCCTGGGGCATGACTGTATTGAGACAGCTGAACACTTCACACTTCACTGTCACCGCCCGGTGGAGCCGCCATTCAGCCGCATTCAGGAGAATAGTCTTGCTGGAAGGACTGGGAGTGCACGTTCTCAGCATAGACCCCAGAGGGCTTGAGCAATCCTACATCCCCTGCTCCCCATCCTACAGCCTGGTCTCATGGACAGGTTCCACGGCATTCCATCAATCCAGTGCTTAGTCAAAATGGAACGATCCCCAGTGGGTTTCTGCATCGTCGTCATCGTCGTTGTCGTCCTTCTTTTTTAATGAGTGATTTATGTATTCTTTAAAGTAGAAAATACAAGTAAACCAAAAGGAAACTCAACCATAGTTTTATGACCCAGAGATTTAAACACTATTAACATTTTGGTTTATGTATTCACTTTAAATTCTATTTATTCAGACAGAAATTTTTCCCAGCTTTATTAAGTTGTAATTGACAAAGAAATATATATTGTTAAGGGGTACGACTTCATGAGTTGATAATATATCTACATTGTGAAATAATTGCCACAAACTTATTAACATATCCACCACTTCACAGTTACCTTTTCTTTCTCTTTTCTTTCTTTTTCTTTTCTCTTTTCTTTTCTTTTCTTTTCTTTCTTTCTTTCATTTCTTCATTTCTTTTTCTTTCTTTCCTTTTCTTTCACTCCCTTCGATCTTTCCTTCCTTTCCTCCCTCTCTTCCATCCTTCCTTTCTCCTTCCCTCCTTCCCCCCTTCCTTCCTTCCTTCCTTTCTTCTTTCCCTCCTTCCTTTCTTTCCAGACCTGCCTTCTTTCCATGATCTTACCTTCTATTTTGACTCTTTCAAAAACTGTTCTCAGCTTTTCCTTTGTCCTGAGTGTTCTACCTTGTTTATTCCAGAAGCAGATCCCTATCTTGCTATAGGTCATTTTAATAGGTGCTCGGATGCCTTATATGCCCCTCATCTTAGCTGCCAGATCCCAGCCGTGTGGGGCACCTATATCCCTGTCGACTGGCTCTTCCCACCCTGCCAGTGCCCCATTGACTCTTTTGTTCGGTCACCCTGTCACTCCTGCTAAAAGTCCCCAGCACTTTTGACTGCATGTCTAATTTTGCTTTCAAATAGTATTCATGAGAGCATACCCAAACATCTAATTTTACTCTTTTAGGCATTTCTGATCTTTCCTGCTCTTACCTTCCTCTGTCATCGCCTGGATTCCCAGACTGACATAGACAAATTCCCTTGTATTCCCTGATTAAAGGCAAAGGGCACCTGCATCAGAGAGTTGTGCTAGCCTTAAAAGTGAACATAGAGATATTTACATAAATTCAAAAGGTTAAGCATAGGAAAATATTGATGGATCAATATAATACTGCTTTGTCTTTGTGATATGCCATGATACTCACTGAGAAAGGTCACTAGTTAAATATATCGTAGAGTCTGTAAACTAAATTGCTGGTCTTGCTGAGCAGAGTCCATAAGTAAATCAGAACTAGATACTGTGCTTCATGGTTAATTCTTAATTTTTTTAAAAGAAATCAGAGTTCACTCCATCTCTGCTCCATGCTGCCTGAAAAGCCAAGAGGTTTCCTCAGAGCTGATGTAGTTCATAGACCCATTTGGTTTTGGTTGTTCAGTCAATCCCAGTATTTAGAGACCTAGGAATGGTGAACATAAACATAATTCCACATTCTGTGGTCTTTTCAACAACTTCTGATAACTTCATAATGCTGCTAGAGCTGGTCAGATTTAGTTATGCTTATGAAGTCTATCCTTTTGTATATACTATTGAGCCCAATACTGTGGTTTTTAGATAAAATAAGAATAGTTTTCTAAAAATTCACATTTGATCACATCATGCCCCTGGCTGAAGCACTGTTATTTTTGTACATGTTCTCTGAGGTTCCATGAGATA
This sequence comes from Taxidea taxus jeffersonii, assembly GCA_003697995.1. Lineage (NCBI taxonomy): Eukaryota > Metazoa > Chordata > Mammalia > Carnivora > Mustelidae > Taxidea > Taxidea taxus. The sequence continues at coordinate 83,288 of ML104031.1, read as the reverse complement.
AAACATTTGGCAACTGTTACATTTTATCATCCCAAACATCTTAAAAGTGATATTCGTTGACCTAGAGTTTACCAGTATAAGTGAGCCCAGAAAGAGAATGTTTTATGCTATATTCACTCTGTGCTTCTAGAATTTGCTTAGGGCACCAACAGAAGATATTCAATAATCCCATGATGAATGAGTTAATGAAAATAAATGAACTTATCACTTAAACATTGGACAAGAAAATATTTTCTGTATTTTTTGTATCTTTATCATAAAATAATTTTAGAAATCTGAGGTTACTGTAGTATTGCTAAGAAACTCACTATGGAGTATTTAAAAGTTAAAAAAAAAAAAGGAAAGGCATATGAAATCACACTCACCATCATTAGTCAGCAGGTAACGATTAAAACTACAGTGTTAGAGCACTATGCACTAAGAACACCTAAACTTAAAAATAACAGCAGCACCAAGCATTGGCAAGGATAGGAAGGAAAGGGAACTCTTTTCTGTTGATGTTTGGAACGCAAAATATTAACAATACTCTGGAAAGCAGTTTTCAGTTTTTTATAAAATTTATAATCCTCAGTTCTACTGTCAGGGATTTACCCAGGAGAAGTAAAGACATATATCTCCATAATGTCTCTCTTCATTAAAAATACTCACAAATTAGAAACAATTCAGTGTTCAATATAAATCCAGAGGTAAATGGATAAAAATTATGATATGTCCATATAATAGAATAGTACTCAGCCAAACAAGGTTGGGGGAGGGGTAAACTAACCCCGTGTACCACGGATGGATCTCAAAAAAGTCACGAATGAAAAAAGCCAAACTCAAAAGAGTTGGTACTACCTAATTCTATTTGAATGAAACTCTCAAATAGGTAAACCTAGTCAGTAGTGATAGAAAGGAGGTAAGTGGTTGTCAGGGACCAGGAGTAGACAGAGACTTGACCATAAGAGAGCACAGGGAACTTTTGAGCTGATGACCAAGTTATAGATCCTGATTGTGGTGGTAGTTACGCCGATGTAGGTCTTTGTTGAAATTCATTGAACTATCTGCTGAAAATTAGTGTATTTTGTTATAATATAAAGTTATTATATATAACTTACACTGAAAGTTGATTACAAATTTAAACAAAATTAGGAAAAATTTGAAAACCTGGCATCTGTTTTTATAATTATAGAAATGTATTATAGGTTTTAATTATCAATATTCTAATCAATTCTTCATAAAACCCTGCTATATAGTTCTTTGATATTGCTAGCGATACTGCTCCTTCATACCCACCGAGTAATAACCACGCACGTAGGTAAAGTAAAAGAGATGATAGGTTCACAAAGTGTTACCAGGTTCCACTGTATTCATGATGTATTTGGGGTTTTATATGATGATAAGTGTAAGGCCAAAATTCTTTCAAAGGTCAAAATTACCATTTGGAATAAGGCTGTACTTTAAACCTTTACATCTGTGAGTTACTTTGCCTGAAGCTTGTTTTGTTATGTTACATCAGGTATAAAGCCACTGAATATCAATTGTTTATCACCTGAGAAAAAAATAAAAAGTAATTAAAAAAAAAACCACCTCATCCTAGAAGCGGTTTAAAGAAAGCCAAGTTCTGGGGCCCAGTGTGAACCCAGCAGCCCCTCAGCTCTGCCTCACCATCTGCATGTGTAGCGACCCCACAATATAGTGCTTGGCAATGCTGAGAAAGAAGAGATTAAATTATGCTGAGGGTGCCCTCTTAAGGCAGAGAAACCTCTGATCACTTTTGAAAGACTCCTGAAAAGCAGTTTAAATACTGTTTGCCCTTAAGATTCAAATCTTAAATGTCTTCAAATTAACGGGCAAATTTACTGATCCAGAACAGAATGTCTCTGATCATGCCAAATAGCCAAGATAGCACAATTGTCAGGAGTCAGTTTCATAGGCTAATTGCTAGAATTTAGGGTAACCATTTGACTTACTACCCAAAGCCAGGACATTTTAAGAAAAGAGGTGCAATCAATAATTATGCTGGGACAGCAAGCAGAAACCAGAGCTGTCCCAGGCAAACTGGGGCCATGCCACCTAGTAATACACAATATCTGAGGAACGCCTTTCACATGGTGCCACCCAGGGCCAAACTGTAGGAAAATGCCCAAAGAATGTGTAGGGAACATGAATGAAAATGTCTTCAATGCAATATCATTCATTTTCACCCAAGTTTTGTTTTTTAACCAAAGACAAGACAGAATTTGGTTTTTTATAACATTTACTCCAACGTCACATAAAAGACATGCCCTCTTTCAGCCTACTCCGATTTTTTTTTCCTTTTTGAAAAGAGCTTTATTCTACCTGGAGGGGCATTCTGTCTCTCAGCTCCAAGCCCCCCAGGATGCACCCAAAAGCACCGTGTGTGAAGTAGGTTACATAGAGATTAGCCGGCTTATTCTCAAAATTGCTCTGTCTTATCCTTTCTCCTGTATCAGTCATTGGTTCCAGGTAATAACTGATAGTTTTTCTGAAGGGGATGAATTAAGTGTTCCTAGTCTTTGTTGGAGATTTTAGATTACTGAAAACTTGACAAAGAATTTCTAAAATAAGCATAAATGCTCATTCTATGAAACGTGCCAGTGTGTATCAATGCGTACTGGCTGTCTGCTGTTCAATTATTAAGGCGGCGCACCAGGGACCACTTTTTTCTCCCTAGCGAATTGTTGACATTTACCTAATTTAGCTATGCAGAAGCTTGTAAATTGTTTACATTTGTAGGATGCAATATATAAACAGAATTTTGAATGTCTTGAGAAGGATATTTTGACTGTAAGACTATAATAATTTTCAAAAAATCACTTCCTTAGAGTTGCAGTTTGAACTAAAACAACCTTCTCTGTTTGTGTCACTGACAGTTCTGAATTGAGTCCAGGATCATTAAAAAAGAAATGATCATAATACATATAATCTCCTAAGGTACAGATTTTGAAATAGATTATGCCACAAATCAAATAAGTTGGTCACTCCTCTCCTTTTTCTGTTGCCCTGTATCCTCAGTTATGTCATCATTTGACAATGGATCTGAGCTCCTTTTATTTTATTACTTGTTATTACTGCTAGTAATTGATACTTACATCGTGCCAAGGGCTGTATCATGTGCTTCATTTGCATTATCATCTTTATCCTCGAGACTTCCATCCAACACAGATGGAGGATCCCAGGGGCACCCCGAAGGTGAGCCTGATTCCACAGTGTTTTTAGGATCCCGACAGGGGAAGTGTCCTCATGTGAAAAAGAATGGGTGTACTTTTACAAGAAACAAAAGCTTTCTTACGAGAAAGATGAGCCAGAGGTACCCTTACGTCATGTGTTATGAGAATTTTTCAGAAACTTTCAGGAGAGGAAATGTGAGGAAGAGATAGGAAAGAGATGCTGCTTTGTCTGTGGGAAATGACAGTTGAACTGAGACAGCAGCGTGTCAACAGATGAAATACCCAGAGTGCGGGTCTGAGTCCCAGGCGGCTTACCACCTGCTCGGAGCGGCGAGAACTTGAACTGTCCCAAGGAGGAAACTACACTTCGACTCTTGACAGTCTCCACTAAAAGACAGCGAAGGATCCCCCTGCCCCCCATCCCAAGAAATGGATCATGATATCCTCAGAATGTTGGAATCAGATTTTTCCTAGCTTCTGATCTGAGAAGGTTGAACCCACAGGGAAACTGAGCACAGAAAGTCTGTTTGCAGACTTTGACAAGCGGAGGCTGCTTCCCTATACCCAGCTCTGAGAAGCCAGGTGGGAAGGACACGAGGTGGGATCCTCAAATGGAATCAGTCAGTTGGGAGGAATTTTAGGGTTAACCAAACCATATGAAAAATGCATCTTTTGAAACCATATTTTTAATGTTTCTTTCCCATATGTAAAACATCTTAAATGCTATTTCAGTGCTAGACACATCATTTAGACTCGATACATGCAGATTGATCGATCCAGGGAATGGGAAGATAGGAAAATGCTTTTTATTTTCCATGATTTTCTGAACTCTTGTCATTAAAACGTGTTTTTGTTTTGTATTCCCCCAATGTCTTTGAAACGGCATTTCTTGAAAGATAACCAATTTGAGACTTTTGGAAGAGGACAAACAAGCAGTTGATGACTGATTTCCTCATTAATGGCCTGGGGTGTCACAGAAAACAACTGAGATTCCAGGAAACTCATTTTTAATGGCATTAATGATGCCTTTAAAGGTACAATTACTACTGTAAAACCACAGCCAGTGGCTTATTGCATTTGTTTCTTCAGTATGAGCTACAAAAATGTTATGAGCCAAAATATTAATAATACCTTTCAAAAACCATACACTCAAAATGAGCAAGCAGTTTTTGCTAGATCATAATACAGGTCATCATTGGAAAAGATACATGTAGAATTCTATGCCAAAAACCTTATTTTCTTTCTTTTCCTTTTCCTTCTAGTGAGATGGGAGAAACAAGGGATTTTATATTATTTTTGAAAACCAAATGCAATTATTCACAGAAAAAAAATCAATCTTTCTTAAATGAGTACTTGTAGAAATGAAAATAAAATTGTACTAACAGAAATTTAATTAACATGTAAGATGGACATTTCTTACATGATTCTGTTAACAGATTTCCTGACTAGTGTTAATTCATGCTAATTGATAAATAATATAGTAGAGTCAAATAATATATTATCAGAAAAAAGGAGAATAAACATTCTATGGACCTGTTCTTCAAGAGTTCTAACAAAAAGATTATTTTAAAAGAATCTTCCCTCCTGAACAGTGCTGAGTATGTTCCTTGTGAGCAGAGAGAAGATCTGAGAATTATCTGAGACCTAAACATCAGCAGTATCTAGAATAATAACTTTCTCAAAAGAACACAGTGTAAATATCCTTTTTCTTACTGTTTGGTTATTTTGAACACCATACATGCTTAACACGAACTCTAGTGAAGTGTTTGATTAGTCAAAGAACAAGCCAGTATTTGAAAAGCTGTTATTCACAGTGGAACTAAAGGAGATATAAGGCAAAATTGTGGTGGGGTTAACGTATTAGAGAGGGACACTGCTGTTCAAAGGATGGACAAGGAAAGTACACCTTGGGATTAAAGGCAAAGTTCCTGGTAATGATCACTATTCATGTTTCTAGATGAAGAAGCTATGTATGACTAGTGTTTTTTGCCCCACCGAATACTCATAGAGAGCATTGTTTGGCTTGCATCACCATGTTGTTTACATAGTCTGGACTTGGAGAGATTTAAGACATGCATAAAAAATGCTTAGATATGAAAGATTTTACCAATACTGGGAAAGCATGGGTAATGGAATTTTCTAGATCAGTCAGTATGTCCAGTCTTTGGTTGAGGTCAAGGGAAGATCTGCTTCTCACTGTGTGACATATACTAAACAACTTCAGTTTGCTAAGCTTCAATACTATGGAAAGTTGGAGAGTGGCTAGAAGCCTGGTAATGCATAGGTATCACTTAGTCTTCAGAAAAAATGAAGTTCTACCATATGATCCAGCAGTCTGACTTGGGGTATCTATCCAAAGAAAGAGGAAGAAGAAGCTGGACTGTCTTCATCATCCTGAAATTCTGAAGGATCTGAAGACAGAGGCAGAGTATTCATCTTTGTTTCTCACTGAAGGTTTTAACTTTGGAAATCAAAGAATATTTGTGGAATAACAATTGGACACAAAAATAAACGAAGTTACCGAATGTTGAACTCCTGTAACACAACCAAGAGCCCCTTGAAAGTTGAAAAGAAATGGCATCAGAGGGAGACTTGCCAAATGGATGAAGATGCCTTTGTTTTGACATGTGAGGAGTGGAAGAAAAAGAACGGATAAAACCATAAGCCTCTATGCTACAGATGAAAACAGCAGTCACACAGGTAACACCATGTTATTTCAAGAAGAAATAACTAGAAAAATGATTTAGAAGTAATCCTTGGGACTCGGATTTCAAAATGTAGAGTATGAGAAAAAAAGAGAAAAATATTTTAAAACCTACATATTACAAAAACAACTTAAAAAAAAAAAGGTTTATGTATAGAGAGAGTACATGTACCAGGACACACATGAGATAGTGGGGGAGGGGCAGAGAGCAAGCAGACTCCCTGCTGAACGTGGAGCCCAAAACAGGGCTTGATCCCAGGACCCGGATCACAGACTGAGCCAAAACCAGGAGTCCAGTGCTCAACTGACTGAACCACCCAGGCAACCCTGCAGAATCAACTCTGAAGCACTGGAAACAGAAATAAAAGCAACATAATTATAATCTTTCTGATCTAGCAAATCACCTGTTATCCTTTTAAAATAATTTGTAAAAACTTAAATGTATACTGAATGTGTAAAAATTTTGAAAGGTGGGGGAAAAAAGTAAAATCCGAGGTGCATGCATGCGCACTTGCACACACACTCGTGTGTACTGACATTCTAGAATCACATTACAGACATGCTTTTCATCTTGCTCTTTTAGGTACCGTGATAACTCCTTTGTGCCACTAAACGTTCTTCAGCAGCATATGTTTGGCTATAAATAAAATATTTTGTCATATAAATAGACCACAATATATTCAAATGTTATTTTTCTATATTTAGAATTTTTCCACTTTCCGTTTTTAGAAATAAATTACTTATGTCCATATAAATAAATCTTTGAATTTTTTCTTTAAAATATATTTAGAGATGGTGCACCTGGGTGGCTCAGTGGGTTAAGCCTCTGCCTTCGGCTCGGGTCATGATCCCAGGGTCCTGGGATTGAGCCCCACATCGGGTTCTCTGCTCAATGGGGCGACTGCTTCCTCCTCCTCTCTCTCTGTCTGCCTCTCTGCCGACTTGTGATCTCTGTCAAATAAATAAATAAAATCTTTAAATATATATATATATATATTTAAATATATATATATATATTCAGAGAAGTGAAAATGCTGGGGGAAAAGGGTATGGAAAATGTTTAACATGTTAATGTTTTCTGATTATAATAGTAATATATGTATGTTACAGAGAATTTGGAAAATATATAAAGTTTCAGAGCAAAATTGTAAACTTCCCACTCTACTTTTTATTGCCTCAAGTGCGTATTTTAATTCTGTAATGCCATTTCAGTTTCTTTGGCATCCCTATTCATGTTACCCACCCTGCTCTCTGTCTTTGTTCTGTCTCATTCTGCCCTCTCCGTTTATACCTGCTTCCAGTTCACAGGGACTTGACCTCCTGCCCCCTGGTTCCTGTACTCTTTCAGAAGTGTTTCTTTTAGTTGAATGTTCTCTTTCTTTTATTCTGCAGCATGTTTTCCTTTGGGCAGAAAGGAATGAGAACATAGAGGTTCAGAGCTTGTCCTAGAACACGACTGTCTGGTTTGAGTCCCAGCTCTGGTGTTTCTGAGCAGTGTGATCTTAGCCACATCATTTAAAATATCTCCGTACTCAACTGTAGAATGGACATAATACTCATAACTATCTACTAGGGTCTTTGAGGGGGTGAAATGAGCTCATACATGTACATCATTTAGTATATGCTCAGAAGCGTTCACTTTTATTGAGGCTCTGTATTGGCCTTTTTTTTCTATTTTTCCTTAAAGGGGGAAATATTTAAAGATTTAATCACTGTGTGTGTGTGTGTGTGTGTGTGTGTGTGTGAGAGAGAGAGAGAGAGAGGGAGACACTATATATACCTGTTTTGGGGGGAACGAGTCAAATCCTCATTGAGGTCAAATTGATGGTCATAATTCCTAGCTCAGTTCCTGATTCATAGTCACTCACCATGGCTCTGTCACATCATGATGAACTCACTTGCTTCTTCTGTTACATGGTTAGGTCACAAGATGATCACATGTGATCTCTGACAGTCCTCAATCTGTAGTAAGTACATGCTGCCACCCAAATGGCTTCCATCATTCCCTGCCTGGTAGTTTCACTCCAGAGCACCATTGCCTCCTGCCCTACTTCCTAACAGAATGAGATGGAAAAATAAAGACAGAGGAGTAGGGGAATGGATTAGATAAACAAGGATTCCAAAGAAACTAAAAAATACCACTACAGAACTAAAATATACAGTCAAGAGGATAAAGAACAGGACTGGACCTGTGTATATTTTGCTCTGTAGCTTTCTAAATTTTTCATGTTATTTGATTTTCTATCTCAGAACAGATCTAGAAAGATATATAATAAAAGCAGAAAAGAGGAAATGAGATTTTATAAAATGCCATTTGCAGGAGTATCAAAAGTATCAAGTAATTCTGCATTATCTAATAGATGTATTAGTGCTCCAGAGGAAACACTGTAAAACTTAATGAGATATATAAAAGAAAATCTAAATAAATGGAGAGATGTAACATGTTCATGAGTTGGAAGACTGAATATTTTAATGATATTACGCTTGCCAAATTGATCTATAGAGTTAATGAAATTGCAATCTAAATTCCAACAGGCTTTTTCTTCAGTGAAAATAGACAGGCTAATTCTAAAGTGGAGAAATGTCTCCAAAGAAGACATCCAGATGGCCAACAGACACATGAAAAGATGCTCAACATCACTCATCATCAGGGAAATGCAAATCAAAACCAAAATGAACTATAACCTGTCAGAATAGCTAACCTCAACAACACAAGAGCAACAGGTATTGGTGATGGTGTAGAGAAAAAGGAACACTTGTCCACTGTTGGTGGGAATGCAAACTGGTGCAGCCACTGTGGAAGACAATAAAGAGGTTCCTCAAAAAATCGAAAATAGAACTATCATACAATCCAGTAATTATGCTGCTTGGGATTTACCCAAGGAATACAAAAACACTAATACATAAGGACACATACTCTTCTATGTTTATAGCAGAATTATCTATAATAGCCAAGATATGGAAGGAGCCCAAAGTCAACTGAAGATGAATGGCTAAAGAATCTGTGGTCTAATATATATATACTTATATGTATACGTATATATATGTATATGTAAATATTCCATTATATATATAACGGAATATTACTGAGCCATAAAAAAGAATGAAACTTGCCAATTTCCACAACACAGATGGATCTAGAGAGTATAATTCTAAACAAAATAAGTCAGTCAGAGAAAGACAAATACCATATGATTTCACTCATATGTGAAATTTAAGAAAACAAATGAACAAAGGGGAAAGGGAGAAAGAAAAAAAAAAAGACCCTTAACTGTGGTTACCAGAGGGGAAGTGGGTGGGGGGATGGGTGAGATAAGTGATGGGGATTAAAAATACATTTACCTTGATGAGCATTGAGTAATATATAGAATTGTTGGATCACTCTATTGTACACCTGAAACTAATTTAATACTATATGTTAACTATACTGGAATGCAAATAAATAAAATTTAATAAAAATAAGTAAAATTAAAATAAAATAAAGTGTTTATGGAAAAGCAAAGGGCCAATAGCAGCCAAAATATTCTGAAAGAAGAAAAAGTGGAAGGATCCACTCCACCATCTATAAAGACTAATTACAAAGGGAAGGTCATAATGAGAGTGTAATTTTGGCATAAGAATAAACTGGTAAATCAATGGGATAGAATGGAGAATCCAAAAATCAAACTGTATTATGGATGCTTCATCTGTGGTCAAAGAAATGGTAGAGTAGCTGCAGTAAAGATACTATCTTAATGAATGGTGCTGGGATTATTAGGTACATATTTTAAAAATGAAATCGGACTTGTATATCACACCATTACAAAAAGCAAGCCTTAGCAGTGAAAGGTAGAAACTATTAAGCTTTCAGAAGATAATATAGGAAAATACCTCAATAATCCTGGGACAGAACATATTTTTAACCAAAAAAAGCACAAATCATAATGAAAAAAAATTCAAGAACTTCTGTGCACAGATGCCATAAATAAAATGGAAAGCCATAGAAATAAAGATATTAGCATATAACTCTGACAGAGAGGACTCTTACTCAGTAGTGAGCCAAATGAGGACTTTGTGGTTGATTCAGGGATGACATCTCCAAGGCAGGGAGGCCAGTAAAAAATAACAGGGTGCGTCATAAATACAGAAAACAATCTGGTGATTTCCAGGAGGAAGGGGAGTGGAGGGATGGGCAAAGTGGGTGAAGGTGAGTGGGAGGTACAGGCTTCCAGTTATGGAATGACTAAGTCACTGGGTTCGAAAGTACAGCATAAGGAATACAAGAAATGGTGTTGTGATAGCATTGCATGGTGACAGATCGGAACTACACTTGTAGTGAGCATAGCGTGGCCTATAGAGTTGTTGAATCACTATGTTGCCCTCCTGAAAGCAATGTTAACATCATGTGTCAACTCTGTTGTAGTAAAAATTTTAAAAAAGAATATAGCAGTCAGGAAAGAAGTATAATCCAGCCATTTGGGGGAGGTACAAAAAATTCTTAAAAGACAAAATGATAACAGACTTCTGGATAGATGCTGACGGAATTACAGTTAAAATATTGTATTCTTTTTTTTATTGACATATAATGTATTATTTGCCCCAGGGGTACAGGTCTGTGAATCATCAGGCTTACACATTTCACAGCACTCACCATAGCCCATACCCTCCCCAGTGTCCATAACCCAGCCATTCTGTCCCTATCCTTCCACCCACCAGCATCCCTCAGTTTCATGAGATTAAGAGTCTCTTATGGTTTGTCTCCCTCCCAATCCCATTTTGTTTCATTTTTTCCTACCCTACCCCCCACAACCCACAACCCTGCCTTTCAAATTCCTCATATCAGAGACATCATGTGATAATTGTCTTTCTCTGACTTATTTTGCTCAGCATAATACCCTCTACTTCCATCTATATCATTACAATTGGCAAGTTTAGATTCTTTTGATGGGTGCATAGTATTTCTTTTTTTTAAGCTTTTTTTATTTAAACATATAATGTAACCCCACCACCCTCTCCCAACCCCTCTCCCCCCCCCACCCCCCTCAGTTTGTTTTATGACATTAAGAGTCTCTTTTGGTTTGTCTCCCTCCCGATCCCATCTTGTTTCATTTTTTCTTTTCCTACCACCTTAACCCCCACCCCCGTTGCATCTCCACTTCCTCATATCAGGGAGATCATGTGATAGTTGTCTTTCTCCAGTTCACTTATTTCGCTAAGCATAATATGCTCTAGTTCCATCCATGTCATAGCAAATTGTAAGATTTCATTTCTTTTGATGGCTGCATAGTATTCCATTGTATATATATACCACCTCTTCTTTATCCATTCATCTGTTGATGGACATCTAGGTTCTTTCCATAACTTGGCTATTGTGGACATTGCTGCTATAAACATTCGGGTACACGTGCCCCTTCGGATCACTACGTTTGTATCTTTAGGGTAAATACCGAGTAGTGCAATTGCTGGGTCATAAGGTAGCTCTATTTTCAATTTTTTGAGGAACCTCCATGCTGTTTTCCAGAGTGGTTGCACCAGCTTGCATTCCCACCAACAGTGTAGGAGGGTTCCCCTTTCTCCACATCCTCGCCAGCATCTGTCATTTCCTGACATGTTCATTTTAGCCATTCTGACTGGTGTAAGGTGGTATCTCATTGTGGTTTTGATTTGTATTTCCCTGATGCCCAGTGATGTGGAGCACTTTTTCATGTGTCTGTTGGCCATCTGGATGTCTTCTTTGCAGAAATATCTGTTCATGTCCTCTGCCCATTTCTTGATTGGATTATTTGTTCTTTGGGTGTTGAGTGTGCTAAGCTCTTTATAGATTTTGGATACTAGCCCTTTATCTGATATGTCATTTGCAAGATTTAGATTCTTTTGATGGGTGCATAGTATTTCATTGTGTATATATACCACTTCTTAATCCACTCATCTGTTGATGGACAACAGGTTCTTTCCATAGTTTGGCTGTTGTGGACATTGGTGCTATAAACATTTGTGTGCACATGCCCCTTCGGATCACTACATTTCTATCTTTAGGGTAGATACCCAATAGTACAATTGCTGGATGATAGGGTAGCTCTATTTTCAACTTTTTCAGGAACCTCTGTACCATTTTCCAGAGTGGCTGCACCAGCTTGCATTCCCATCAACAGTGTAGGAGGGTTCCCCTTTCTCTGCATCCTCGCCAACATGTGTTGTTTCCTGACTTGATAATTTTAGCCATTCTGACTGGTGTGAGGTGGTATCTCATTGTGGTTTTGATTTGTATTTCCCTGATGCCGAGTGATGTGGAGCACTTTTTTATGTATCTGTTGGTCATCTGGATGTCTTCTTTGCAGAAATGTCTGTTCATGTCTTCTGCCCATTTCTTGTTTGGATTCTTTGTTCTTTGGGTGTTGAGTTTGCTAAGTTCTTTATAAATTTTGGATACTACCCTTTATCTGATATGTCATTTGTGAATATCTTCTCGCATTCTGTCAGTTGTCTTTTGGTTTTGTTGACTGATTTCTTTGCTGAGCAAAAGCCTTTGATCTTGATGAAGTCCCAATAGTTCATTTTTGCCCTTGCTTCCCTTGCCTTCAGTGATGTTTCTAAGAAGAAGTTGCTGCAGCTGAGGTCGAAGAGGTTGCTGCCTGTGTTCTCCTCAAGGATTTGGATGGATTCCTGTCTCCCATTGAGGTCTTTCATCCATTTTGAGTCTATTTTTGTGTGTGGTGTAAGGAAATGGTCCAGTTTCATTCTTCTGCATGTGGCTGTCCAGTTTTCCCAACATCATTTGTTGAAGAGACAATCTTATTTCCATTGGACATTCTTTCCTGTTTTGCTCAAGATTAGTTGACTGTAGATTGAGGCTCCATTTCTGGGCTCTCTACTCTGTTCCACTGATCAATGTTTCTGTTTTTGTGCCAGTATCATACTGTCTTGATGATGACAGCTTTGTAATAGAGCTTAAAGTCTGGAATTGTGATACCACCAACTTTGGCTTCCTTTTTCAACATTCCTCTGGCTATTCAGGGTTTTTTCTGGTTCCATAGAAATTTTAGGATTATTTGTTCCATTTCTTTGAAAAAAATGATGGTATTTTGATAGGGATTGCATTAAATGTGTAGATTGCTGTGGTAGCATAGGTATTTTCACAATATTTATTCCTCCAACCAATGAGCATAGAATCTTTTTCCATTTCTTTGTGTCTTCCTCAATTTCTTTCATGAGTACTTTATAGTTTTCTGAGTACAGATTCTTTGCCTCTTTGGTTAGGTTTATTCCTAGGTATCATATGGTTTGGGGTGCAGTTGTAAATGGGATCAACTCCTTAATTTCTCTTTCTTCTCCTTGCTGTTGGTATATAGAAATGCAACTGATTTCTGTGCATTTATTTTATATCCTGACACGTTATTGAATTCTCAAATGAGTTCTAGCAGTTTTGGAGTGGAATCTTTTGGGGTTTCCACATAAAGTATCATATCATCTGCAAAGAGTGAGAGTTGACTTCTTCTTTGCTGATTTGGATGCCTTTAGTTTCTTTTTGTTGTCTGATTGCTGAGGCTAGGACTTCTAGTACTATGTTAAATAGCAGTGGTGATAGTGGACAGCCCTGCTGTGTTCCTGACCTTATGGGAATAGCTCTCAGTTTTCCCCCATTGAGAATGATATTCACTGTAGGTTTTTCGTGATGGCTTTGAGGATATTGAGGTATGTACCCTCTCTCCCTGCACTGTGAAGAGTTTTGATCAAGAAAGGATGCTGTACTTTGTCAGATGCTTTTCCAGCATCTACTGAGAGTATCATATGGTTCTTGTTCTTTCTTTTATTAACGTATTGTATCACATCGACTGATTTGCGGGTGTTGAACCAACCTTGCAACCCAGGAATGAATCCCACTTGGTCGTGGTAAATAATCCTCTTAATGTACTGTGTAATGTAATATACTGTGTAATGTGCTGTGTAATGTAAGGTACTCTGGGCTAGTATTTTGGTGAGAATTTTTGAATCCATGTTCATCAAGGATATTGGTCTGTAATTCTCATTTTTGATGGGGTCTTTGTCTGATTTGGGGATCAAGGTAATTCTGGCCTCATAAAACAGGTTTGGAAGTTTTCCTTCCATTTCTGTTTTTTGAAACAGTTTCTTGAGAATAGGTGTTAATTCTTCTTTAAATGTTTAGGACAATTCCCCTGGGAAGCCATCTGGCCCTAGGCTCTTATTTTTTGGGGAGATTTTTGATGACTGTTTCAATCTCCTTACTGGTTAGGGGTCTGTTCAGGTTTTCTTTTTCTTCCTGGTTCAGTTTTGGTAGTTTATACATCTCTAGGAATGCATCCATTTCTTCCGGAGTGTCAAATTTGCTGGAGTATAGTTGCTCATAATATGTTCTTATAATTGTTTGTATTTCTTGGGTGTTGGTTGTAATCTCTTCTCTTTCATTCATGATCTTATTAATTTGGGTCCTTTCTCTTTTCTTTTTGATAAGTCTGGCCAGGGGTTTATCAATCTTACTAATTCTTTCAAAGAACCAGCTCCTAGTTTCATTGGTTTGTTCTCCTGTTCTTTTGGTTTCTATTTCATTGATTTCTGCTCTGATTTTTATTATTGCTATTCTCCTGCTGGGTTTAGGCTTTCTTTGCTGTTTTTTTCTCCAGCTCTTTTACATGTAGGGTTAGGTCATATACTTGAGATCTTTCTTGTTTCTTGAGAAAGGCTTGTATTGCTATATGCTTTCTTCTCAGGACTGCCTTTGCTGTATCCTAAAGATATTGAACAGTTGTGTTTTCATTTTCATTTGTTTCCATGAATTTTTTGAATTCTTCTTTAATTTCCTGGTTGACCCATTCATCCTTTAGTAGGATGCTCTTTAGCCTCCATGCATTTGAGTTCTTTCCAGGTTTCCTCTTGTGGATGAGTTCTCAGTTCAGAGCATTGTGGTCTGAAAATAGGCAGGGAATTATCCCAATCTTTTGGTACTGGTTGAGACCTGATTTGTGACCCAGGATGTGATCTATTCTGGAGAATGTTCCATGTGCACTAGAGAAGAATGTGTATTCTGTTGCTTTGCAATGGAGTGTTCTGAATATATCTGTGAGGTCCATCTGGCCCAGTGTGTCATTTCCTTGTTGGTCTTTTGCTTAGATGATCTGCTCATTTCAGTGAGGGGTGTGTTAAAGTTCCCTACTATTATTATATTATTGTTGATGTGTTTCTTTGATTTTGTTATTAATTAGTTTATATAACTGGCTGGTCCCGTATTGGGGCATAGATATTTAAAATTATTAAATCTTCTTGTTGGACAGACCCTTTAAGTATGATATAGTGTCCTTCCTCATCTCTTATTATAGTCTTTGGCTTAAAATCTAATTGATTGATATAAGAATTGCTACTCCAGCTTTCATTTGATGCCCATTAGCATGGTAAATTGTTTTCCACCCCCTTACTTTAAATATGGCAGTGTTTTGGGGTCTAAAATGAGTTTCTTATAGACAGCATATCAATGGGTCTTCTTTTTTTAGCCATTCTGATACACTGTGTCTTTTGATTGGGGCATTTAACCCATTTACATTCAGGGTAACTATTGAAAGATGTGAATTTAGTGCCACTGTATTGCCTGTCAGGTGACTATTACTGTATGTTGTCTCTGTTCCTTTCTGGTCTGTTACTTTTAGGCTGTCTCTTTGCTTAGAGGAGCCCTTTCAATATTTCCTGTAGGGCTGGTTTGGTGTTTGCAAATTAAGTTTTTGTTTGTCCTGACAGCCTAGCTGGAAATGGTATTCTTGGCTGCATATTTTTCTCATTTAGTGCTCTGAGAATATCATGACAGTCCTTTCTGGCCTTCCAGGTCTCTGTGGTTAGCTCTGCTGCCAATAGAATATTTCTACCATTGTATGTTATGGACATCTTGTCCCGAGCTGCTTTCAGGATTTTCTCTTTGTCAATAACACTTGTAAGTTTTACTATTATATGATTGGGGTGTGGTCCTATTTTTGTTGGTTTTTAGGGAGATTCTCTGCTTCTTGGATTTTGATGCTTGTTCCCTTTGCCGTATTAGGAAAATTGTCTACTATAATTTATTTCAATATACCTTCTGCCCCTCTCTGTCTTTGCAGAGGAGAGACAATATTGAACAATTAGAACAATATTCTAATATTGTTTCATTTTATGGTATCACATATCTCCAATTCTCCTCTTCTGGCTCAGCTTCTTTATTCTCCATCATTTGGTCTTCTATATCACTAATTTTTTCTTCCACCTCATTTATCCCTGCAGTAAGAGCCTCCATTTTTTTTATTGCACCTCATTAATAGCTTTTTTGATTTCAACTTGGTTAGATTTTAGTTATTTTATTTCTCCAGAAAGGGATTTTATTTCTCCAAAAAGGGATTCTCTAGTATTTTCCATGCTTTTTTGAGCCCAGCTAGAACCTTGATAATCATTATTATGAACTCTAGTTCTGACATATTACTAATGTCCATATTGATTAGGTCCCTCACTGTCAGTACTGCCTCTTGTTGTTGTTGTTGTGTGTGTGTTGAGTTTTTCCACCTTGTCATTTTATCCAGATAAGAATAGATGGATGAGAGAACAAAATACTAAAAGGGTGGCAAAGACCCCAGAAAAATATATGCTATCCAAATCAGAAGAGACCTAAAATGAGGGAACAAGAAAAGGGGAAAAAAAATTTTTTTTAAATAAATAATTTTATATATTAGACTGGTGAATAGAATAGAGCCACCCACTTGATTTTTGGTGTATTCTGGTCTCTTAGAAGAACCTACCTCCCAAAATTTTAAAGAAAGAAAAACTTAAATATACACAAAAACAAAGGTAAACATGATGAAGGGATGAAATATGACTATAAAAATGAAAATTAAAAAAGATTCTAAAAAAGGAATTGATAAGACAAGTTGGTTGGGGGAAAAAAAATGAGGAGAGAATGTGATCAGGCTGGAGACTAGAATAAAGCCATGTGCTAGATTTAGGGCATATTTTGATCTATTAGAAGAAATTGTATATGAAAATTATAAAGAAAAAAACTATATGTATACAAAAAATAAGGTTAAATACAGTGAAGGGATAAAATATGACTATAACAATGAAAAAAATTTTTTAAGTATTCTAAAAAAAATTTTTAAGTATTCTAAGTTTTTTTTTAAGATTTTTTTAATAAACATATAATGTAACCCCACCACCCTCTCCTGAAACCCCTCCCCCCACCCCCCTCAGTTTGTTTTATGACATTAAGAGTCTCTTTTGGTTTGTCTCCCTCCCGATCCCATCTTGTTTCATTTTTACTTTTCCTACCCCCTTAACCCCCACCCCCACTGCATCTCCACTCCTCATATCAGGGAGATCATGTGATAGTTGTCTTTCTCCGATTGACTTATTTCGCTAAGGATAATACCCTCTAGTTCCATCCATGTCATTGCAAATGGCAAGATTTCATTTCTTTTGATGACTGCATAGTATTCCATTGTATATATATACCACCTCTTCTTTATCCATTCATCTGTTGATGGACATCTAGGTTCTTTCCATAACTTGGCTATTGTGGACATTGCTGCTATAAACATTTGGGTACATGTGCCCCTTTGGATCACTACGTTTGTATCTTTAGGGTAAATACCCAGTAGTGCAATTGCTGGGTCATAAGGTAGCTCTATTTTCAACTTTTTTGAGGAACCTCCATGCTGTTTTCCAGAGTGGTTGCACCAGCTTGCATTCCCACCAACAGTGTAGGAGGGTTCCCCTTTCTCCGCATCCTCGCCAGCATCCGTCATTTCCTGACTTGTTAATTTTAGCCATTCTGACTGGTGTGAGGTGGTATCTCATTGTGGTTTTGATTTCTATTTCCCTGATGCTGAGTTAACAATGAAAATTTTAAAAGATATTTTTAAAAAGGTATTGATAAGATAAAATTAAAATGTTAAACTAGGAAAGAGGAAAAGTTAAAAAAATAGAATAAGAAAAAAATAAAATTAAAAAAATTTAACTTTGAAAGACTAAAGGATCATGGGGAAAAGGCCATGAATTCTATGTGTTGCTTTCCCCAGCTCTATAGTTCCACAGTTCTCATTGATTGGTGAACTTGGTCTTTGCTGGATGTTCTTGCTGATCTTCTGGGGGAGGGGCCTCCTACAGTGATTCTCAAATGTCTTTGCCCGAGGCAGAATTGCACTGCCCTTGCCAGGGGCCAGTGTAAATGATCTGCTCAGGTTAGTTCTCAGGAGCTTTTGTTCCCTGAACACTTTCCATAGAGCTTTGGAGGATGGGAATGAAAACGGCAGCCGCCCAATCTCTGGCCCCAGCGGAGCCGAGAGCTCAGGGCCCTACTCCTCAGTATGCCCTCAGAGAAAAGCAGTCAGCCCCTCCCGTCTCCTTGTTCTCTGGCCCCGCTCTGAGCTCACCCAGCCTGTGACTGAGCGTTTCTGTACCTTGCCCCATTTGGAGTCTCCAAACCCAGCAGATTCCTGCCACATCCTCCCACACTGCTTTTCCCAGGGGAGGAAGGAGGGAATCTCCCCAGATCTAACACTTGTGGGGTCCATGCTTGAAGAGCAGTTGCCTGAATATGCTTTGGATCAGTTTAAGGTAACCCAGAGCTGAGACCCCCCACCTTGGCTTCATCTCTGTAGCAGGCTTCCCCTCTCTAATACCTGGCAGCTCTGCCACACTCAGACACCCCTGGTCTTTCCAAGACCCTGCAGGTCCTGAGAACACACTGTCCCCATGAGGGCTCCACCCCTGCTTAGCCTGTGGAGCCACTGGTCCCTCAGTGGAGCAAACTTCTGAAAGTTCTGATTTTGTGCTCTGCTGCTCTACCACTTGCCAGGAGCTGGCCCCTCCCACTGAGGTCTATCTTCCCATCTCTTCGGATTCACTTCTCCACATGTTCTACTTTCTGGAAAGTGGTCAATTTTCTGTTCCTAGAATTGCTGCTCTTCTCTTCTATTTCCTATTGAGTTTGTAGGTGCTCAGAATGGTTTGATAACTATCTAGCTAAACTCCTGGGACCTGATGATATTTCAGTCTCCTACTCCTCTGCCATCTTGCTTCCTCTAAAATATTGTATTCTCTTAATGCTCCATTTAAAATGAGACACAGAGCAATAAAGTACAATAAGCTTAAAAAAAGGGAGTACCTTTCTACTTTGTTAAGCCACTGAGTTTCCTTTGTTCCTAGTTTATAGCCACATCAAGGCCACATGACAGTACTTAAGAATTCTGTTCACATTCTAACTTATATAGGGTATCACTGCTCCTTTTCAGTGATGTCATTGGTCCTCACTTTCCTTTGTGCTTTCAAAGGTATTTTAGACGGCATTTGAAATCATCTGGCCCAACCTGCAGGCCAGATATCATCCTAACTCTTTTTTCTTATTCCTAAGGTCTTTTGTGCTCTTTACTATATGACTCTTTAGTATTAGCATAGATTTGTGATTTAGATGTATTTTGTGCCATTCCTGTATTCCTTAAAATTACACCAGTAGTTTTCCAAGGTGAAATATAGTTCTACATAATATTCCATTGGGTAATTACAGTTTGTTCAGATTGTCTAATTAATCTACTATTCCCCCCTTGTAATGAATTTCCCATTACTTCCATGGTATCATAATGACAAAATTTCAGCAAAAGAGAGCTTTTGGATGGAATTTACCAACTATTGGATTTTTAGATAAATTCTCAGGAGTGAGATAACTAGGTCATTGTGGGTACATCATGTTATGCTTTTAAAATACCTTGTCACACTTTTATTACTACCAACAATATTTGAAAATAGCAGTGACCTTGAAATTTTAGAACCAAAGGAAAAATATGACCTGATGATTATGACTGGGATTTAATAGTATGAGACTCTGGCCTGACTGTCCCTGACTGGATATGATTTTCCTCAAAACAAGTTTTGCCTTTTATCTTCCCTTTCTAAACTTGGAGAGTGGCACAGCTGCACAGTTCAGACATCTGAATTGACTCCTACCTTAATATAATTCCTCACATCTGATTCCACAAGCGATTCTGTCAGCTTTGCTCCCAGAATTCTCTTAACACTGTCCCCTTCTCTTGTTCTCAGTGTTGCCTACCTCTCAACCAAACAGAGGCACAGTAACCAGCCTGCTCTCCAGCATTGTGCTGCCTCCAGAGAGGTGTCCTTTGTCATGGATATAGCCCTACCATTCCACAACCCATAACCTCCAGCGGCTCTCACTGACTACAACACAGAACCAGTCCCTAGCATGTCAGCTAGAACCCTCAAAATCTGTGGTCACACAGGCTAATTAGCC
This sequence comes from Taxidea taxus jeffersonii, assembly GCA_003697995.1. NCBI lineage: Eukaryota > Metazoa > Chordata > Mammalia > Carnivora > Mustelidae > Taxidea > Taxidea taxus. The sequence goes on along the minus strand of ML104031.1, from coordinate 63,163 downwards.
ATTCCCCTAAAATGCCTTTCTTACAGACTACCCACCACCTTTGTGATTATGCCCAACCCCTTCTGGCATTTCAGCATTTCTTAGGGGAAACTATGTCTTGATCATAGGTGAGTGCCCTCTCCCCACCCCCACCACCACCCCTGTGCTTAGCACAAGACCAAGTGCATGGGGGAGATGCTTAGAAACAAACTAAAATGCAGAGAACTAAACTGACTTGAACTTAGCGGCATTAATGAACAATTATTGCTAAAAGCATAGTGAATGATCAGCTTGTAAAAATGAGGGCAAAAAAAAAAAAATGAGGGCAATTTCTGCTGGTGTAGAGGTGTGTTCATGACCTGAGCCCACCTGAGATTTTGTGAGAACACTTAGATAAGGGTAGCAGTCATGTTCATTACGGATGCTGAAAACACAAAACCAGAATGATAGCTAACATGTTAGAGAAAATAATTGGAATTGAAGATAAATTTGCTAGGCTGAGTCGGAAATACAGAGTGCAGAACAGCAAATTCTGCTGTTTCTATCTTTACACCATTTAGAGAATTTGATTACCTTTCCACTCCTTCACTGCCACCCCAGAGAGTCAGGCCCTCATCTCTTATTTGGATGATGGTCATGGCCTCCTGACTGGTCCCTCTAAGCTCTTCTCAATACCCAGTCAGAATTCCATGGTTAAAACATAAGCCACACCCTGCCCCTCTTCCAGTAGAAGCTCTCTCATGCCTTCCCATTATAGTCAGTAAAACCAAGTCTTTTTTATGATCAGTCAGGATCTCAGGATGTGATTCCCATAACCTTTTGAACCTTATCTCTTACTACAGAACAGTCATTCAGTCTGTTCCAGTGATATTTTCCTGTTACCTGACCAGTCAGCCATGCTCCTAACTCATCCTCTGATACCCGCTGTACTTCTGCTTGGAATATTCTCCTCCCAGATGTATCCATATGGCTGCCAGCTAAACTTCCAGCTCCCACACCTTAATATTTAATAACCCTCTTTCCTCCTTTACTTTGGTGCTTTAACTCTGCATAGGACCTAGCACATTATATATATTTTATTCTTACTCATTGTCGGCCACACAGTAAAGTATGAGCTCCATGTGAAAGTGGATTGGGGTCATTTTTTTGTTTACTAATAACTTCCTAAACCTCGGGCAGTATCTGATGGATAGCAGATACTCGATTATGAACTAAGTTATGAATAAATAAGAAATTACATGGAGAGAAATAGTAATTTGCTTTTGGGTTCAATATATTGCTTTTAAAATGGGGCAGGCATGACTTAGCATGGTTTAAATTTCTAAAAACAGCCTGAGAAAGTTAAAACAACAGAATTTCAAGATGGAAATTGTTACGGACTGAATGTTTGATTCCTCCCAAACTCATGTATTAACACCCAACCCCCAATGTAACTATACTGGGAAAAGAAGGCCTGTTTGAGATAACTAAGTTTAAATGAAGTGTTAAGGGTAGGGTCATGATCCAACTGGATTCGTGTCCGGATAAGAAGACACACGAGAGAGCTCACTTTCCCCCTGCGTCTACCATGTGAGGACATGGCAGGATGGCGGCCATCTGTTAGTCAGAAAAAGAGCTCTCACTAGGAACCAAATCAACCAGCACCTTGGATCTTGTACTTCCCAGCCTCCAGAACTGTGAGAAAGAGTTTAGATCACCTGGTCTGTAGTGTTCTTTTATGGCAGCCCAAGTGGACTAAGATAGAAATGTACCTTAAAAAAATCATCAAACTTAATTTCCTTTCTTGACAGATAAAGAAAACCAAAGCCAGAGAAGTCAGGTGACTTTCCAAAGGTCACAAAATCAATACATCACAGAATTAAACTCAATATCCAGGTTACAGCTCAGTGCTTTCTTCCCTTGCTGTGCTGACTCGTATACCAATCCATATAATATGTAGTCATTGTAGGGCAGGGGTTCTCAAACCTTATTCTCAAGGAACTCTGTTCTTCCAAAGACTATACCAGGAGTTTTGCCACTAAAAGTTAATGATGGTACTCTTTTCACAATATCTTAAGGGGTTAAGCAGGTATTTAATTGATTTCCCCCCTAAAATTTTATGTGTTTGGCCAATAAATTTGTCTTACCCCTATGAAAAGATATAAAAGGGGGGAAAAACCCCAAATATTACTGAAAAAACTCTGAACCATAATTCTCTAAAAGTACTTCTGCCCTTTGGAGGTGTGGAAGGCTGGAAACATATAATGGGCTTATTTCCTACCAGCAGAATTGATCCTGGTTCAAAAGATAGAATGAGTGCCACTCAGAATTTCACTATATTCCAAAAAGCATCCCATGACTTCTCAGAGCCCTGCTTCCGAGACACCTTGAGAAAGCACTGGTGTAACAGCTTGACAGAGGCCCTGGGAAAGCTTAAATGGGCCAGGGCTAAAGTGATAGAGAAGTGTTGTGATCAAAGAGCGCCCCTTCCCCGTCCCTCTGTATGCAGCACCTGGGGAACATACACACGCCATTGTGCTCATTGCCTCTTCCTTGGTCTCACATTTGACATGTTACTGACTAGCATCCAGAGATAACAGCAAAGGAATGGAGGGGATGGTTAGTTAGTTTGGGAAGTGAAGATTTAGGGGAACGTGGGCCTGTTTTCAGGCTTTTGCAGATCTGAACTAAAGGTTAGGGACTAGATTCATCTGGTGGTGGTTCATGCGCGGAGCCAGGCTCTGTGTACAGACACTGCAGGAAAGTCAGTTTTTGATTCAGTATAGGAAAAATTAGAGTTGTCACTGGAAAAGTCCCCCAGTAAAATAATTAGAATGTATTGGAAAGTACCGGGAATGTTCCAGACATCACCCCAGACGGTGCAGAAGAAACCTTGTTTAGGAAGTGATTTCAGACAGATGACCTCAGAAGGTCATTCCAGCGTGAAGATTCTGTCATTCTATGAATGCAAAGAACCAGGTCGTTATTTATTACAGTGAGTATGTTACCATCAAGTGAAGATGCCTGGTTCTTTCTTGTCTTGTAGAGGGGAAGGGGGTAGGGAGCAGAAAGGCCTTGGGTAACTGAAATAAATGTGGAGGGAAAAAAGAGTGAAGAGGAATCCTGTACTGTTCTTAGCATTTCTGTATAATGATGACGGGTCACTTGTTGGCGTATATTAGAGTACAGCATGTCAAACCCAAGTACAAATTGCCTCCTGTACTTTGGGGACTGTATAGAGGAAGAAAAGAGAAAAATTCACTTTCTTTAGATTTGAACAGTCCTCACATTTGGGAACACATAAACCCCATGAATCTCTTTAAGGGCAGGATATTATTTAAAACACTGGAGTGGAAATGTCTAAAGGAGAGAAAAAATAAGGCCCTTCTGTCCTTTCTCTGAAAATGAAAGGTGGTCATTTAAAGAATAATTTAAAAAGACAAATGTTGGAAGGTGTGCCATCATAAATTCCTAAAGAGGTCCCCCTCACGCGCCCCTGCCCCCACCCGCTATCCCACAGAAATGGCATCCCCAGGAATGGCCCAGAACAAAGAGAACCCGGGGAACTGCCTCCCAGTGACCTCTATCTCCAGGGTCAGCTGCATGGCCCCTACCTGGGGTGGCCCTATGGGCAGCAGCTTATGTACTGGGCCTCTGCCCTGTATCCTTTCCAGCCTACTTAAGCGAATTTCTTTTGTTTTCAAGGTCTTTGTAAGCAACAGTAATAAAACTGATTCTGCAACCTACGCCATGGTATTAATGACTAATAGGACTCTCATATATTTTCCCTCCCAGATAATATTTGCCCAATAAGGGCTTTTATGACACAACCTAATGTGGTTGTAGGAATGTTAGGCCCACGTGCCTATCAGCATATGCACATATAACTAATCTTTCTCATAGCGATAATATACATTGACGTTATATTTCCTTCCTTTGGTTTTCCATCAGGGCATCACTTTGTTCTGGATTCAGTGTTTTAAATAATACCTCTTTGTCCTGATGGAGCTTTCAGATATCTGTGGATCTGATCCCGCCTCCATCACAGAGCTCATTGACACCCCCACACATTTATCTGTCTCTTCCTACCTTAATCCCTTTGGTTTCATCTTCCTTTATTCCAGGTTACTCTTCCAGAGATCTTTTGTCATTTGAGGAGATGAGGTATTTTAAGGAAATGTGAAGATAGTTGAACGTTCATGGTGCCGTCACCTGAGTCACACTTCAGCATAATGTCCCCCATTCTATCCCCAAACTCATCTACATATTTAGTTTTCAGAATTATGTTATTGCCTTTTGCTTACTGTGCCACTGGAAATACATATGTATTCCTTTCTCTGGTGCTGTCTAAAGAGACACACTATAATATTTTTTTAATATGGTAGTCGAATAAGGAGAAGACGATGATTTGTGGGAGGAAGAAATGCTGAAACCCAGTTTACTTTGTTGTCATCATGCTACGTTCTTTATGTACTCGACACACTCGGGGGATGATTTGGAGTAAATATAATTAAAACCAAGGAACATATAAAAATGGTATCTTGGTATTTATACTCGGGAGTAATTATTTGATATTAATGTCATGTAGAAAAGCTGGGACTATTTTCTGTGGGATTGAAATGTGGGGACAAAAAATGGTTATCAGCCACCTGGTCATGGACAGGGTGGAGGTGCCTTTAATTTTAACAATCCACAGTGACCAGGGTGTCACCCCGGTTTCCTAATGGGAGAATTGGGCTTTGATTTGCACGTATTCCCAACAGGGATAAATATATTATGAAATTCAAGCGGTGATGATATTGTTGTCTTTTGCAGCCCACACAAGGACTTCCTCAGTAGAACCTCACTGGGTCTGCCCCCACAGTCCTGTGTGTATGGAAAGGAGAAGCCGTGGGTAGAAGATTCAGTTCTGCACAATCATTACAAAAGCTTAGCTATGCCTCCCAAGCATTTTTTTTTGTTTCCTTTAACAGTCTATTCTAAATCAGATATTCAATTCAATTTCCTAAAACTTTATCTATTTGTGGGTCTTATGACCTTTAATAATCTAAACAGAGGCTGTTCACAAAAATAGCTTTAAAAAGGCTAGGAGAATTACCAAAATTATTCTTTTCCTGCTATGACATTAGCGTGCAACCATTTTTTTTCTTGTAAATAATGCAACCATTTCAAAGAGGATGCACCCTCCAGATAATAGTGAATAAAAAATTCAGTGAAAGAAAGTAAGCTTATGGTTGCTATAATTTTCCAGAACCATTATGTGTCCTGCTGCAGCTGGTTTTGTTGGTGCTACTAAGTACTTCCTCCTGGGCCCATCCTTTTAGTGTTTATGAGCATCAAAGGATTGAAGGAAGGAGTGGAGAGTGAAAGTAAATATAAATAAATTTAAGATGCTGATAAAAATTAATATCATGTGAATGTCACATGTGACTTAGACCAATGGGAATTTTCATGTTGGTTACATATGTTTATAAATTTGGATATGCAAGCGAAGGAGAGGCATGGAGTAAGAGAAGAAAATCTGTATGAATGAATGAGTTAAGAGAAACAGTAATCCTTTACACTTTGTCTGATGGTTTGTAGTTTATGTCAGGATAATGTAGCTTCATTTCTTCAAGTGTTCTTTGATAGCAATCCCAAATATAGAAAGACAGGTGATCTTACATAACTATTAAATGATTGAATCGGGACTCCTAGCCCTGTTTCCTGACCCCAAGGCCTCTATTTAAAGCATTCTTTCAAAATTCCACACTCAGGGACGTTGGTGTATTTAATTGAAATTGAACCTTTCAGCAAAGTAGCGAATGTTTTAGCAGAGTGATAGGTTTTGAAATATGTGTGAAACTGCCTTAAAACTTTTTATCTCTTTGCAAGTCATCATAAGTTCACCAAAAGTGTACCCTTTTCATCTGCTTTCTTACCTGGGAATTTTAAAAAGTGAACAAAAAAACACCACACTTGACTTGTGAGCAATTGTAGGGAGCCTTGGAAACATAATCTATTCCCCTTTAACAGGTCAGATCTCACCCTAATGCAGTGTGAAACTACATACGGTGATTTTAGTGTGGTGTTTTTCCTTTTCCTTATGCCACAAAATCATTTTTCCACATACCTTGAGTAGCTCCTACAAATGATTTTCAAGGGGTCTTTTGGCATGTGCAATTATTTATCATCAAATATTTGTAAATGAAAGTGCTGGGGATGAGACAGAATATAGACAGCTAATCTTAAAGCTGCTCTGAATGACAGGCACAGAGGCAACACGGACATTTCCAAAGGAGCAGAACGTCAGTCTGCAAAATTGCCTGTCCTAGCTTGATATAGGTCCTCACTGCTCAGAAATGAAGATGAAAATCACTTGCGAAGTGTCCTCAGAGAATCAGCAGCAGCTGCTCCACTGTATGGAATTAATTAATATATGCACACATACTTTTAAAAAAAGCAACAGAAATTATTTAAAGATTGACATGTTCAGAAAAGAAGTTTCAAGATTTATATGAGAGTATTTCTAAAGTTCATGTTTAAACCTATGCAGATTCGCGTCTAGCCATTGAAAATACAAATACAGTTTACTTTGGAAATAGAGTTGCCTGGTCCTTAAGAGTAATTACCAGCTTTAGTTTGAGTTATTGGACAGTATCCAGGAAAAAATAAATAAGATACATGAAAATATTTTCATTCTTGCTGTCAGGGAGTGAATGATTCGGGTTGAGTGTGCGTCAGATGTCTAGGACAACACCTGTCCAAGCTCTTGGCAGATGCCCGTCTGATGCTTTGCTGTACTGTCCTACAAACTAACGGGGTTCCTAAGTCTAATGGAGTAACTGTCCAAGTGGGATCTGCTAGATAATAGGGCTTTGGGGTGCATCTCTCTGGGTATTTGTTTTTGTTTTTGAATGTGAAAGGCTCAGTCTAGGAGAAGGAATACCATCTAATGAGTGTATATCATTTTCCTACTGTAAAAGGAGGTAATATTTGCTCCAGCTTTAAAATGAAGGAACAGAGGCCCATGGGAATCACGTGCTCCCACAATGGATAGAACTTTCTGGCCAAATTGTCCCTATAGCTCCCCCCATGGTTACACAGCGTTCAGTACAGCAAGACCCCTGAGCTTCAGTGACTAAGTTACTAACATAGTCTTTTTTCTAAGTTGCTAACAAAAGTGAAAATAATGAAAAATGCATATTTTTATATTCCTGTATGACAGTGCTAGTATTTTCTTTCTCTGACTCATTTTTCAAATGTTAGGGGAGTTCCTTAGGTTGTCTTCATAAATAATGAAATTTAGTTTACCTAATGAAATCAAGCTCTTACTGTTGGACTTGTTATCAAAAGAAACCTGGAGACTTAGGGGCAAATCTGGACTTGTCTCAGATCTGTCACTTTGGCCTGTGGTAATAGCAAACAAGTCACCTAACTTCTCTGAGGCTGTTTGTTCATCCTCTTGAGGAAGAGTCTGGACTTGCAGCTCCTCCAGAGGCAGTGGGGGGGCGGGGTGCTGGGTGAATCTTTGGAGAAAATGAAGTTATTTGTCTCGGTACTCCCCGGTGATGGCAGTACCCTAAAGAAGGGGCAGAGGGGCCTTGTCATGTCTCCAGTCTCATTCTTCATGAATGGCTTACAAGGAAAGGAACTCCCAGAAGAGTGGGCCCACATTCATATTCCTCAGAATCAGACCAGATCTGTGATTAAATCACAAAAAAAAGAAGATCCTTAGAATCTTTGGATCCTTAGAATCTATGCACCTGACAGAATCTCTATCAAGTTTGGATGACTATGAATAGCAATTGCTAACTGGGCCCAGAAGATTGATTCTTTATCAGCATACGTCCAAGGCCTCAGGGGAAGAGTATGGACATCTGTCTCCCCATGACAGTGAATTTAAAATGAAAATATAAAAGAAAATTTGAAAATAAATGAAAAGAGTTTGGATTCAGTGAGGTCTGATATCTTTTCTAGGTTCCAGTATTTTTGCAAGGGTAAGAAAATGCAAAGCAAAACAAGAGTCTCTGTTGATCATTTTGCAATATTTAAAAACACCCAGTCGTCATGTCATGTGGCTAAAACTAAATAAATATATCAAAAATAATTTTTAAATAAATTAAATTTAAGAGCCTCCAGCTCAAAATTTGGCAAGTATCTCTTGCAGCCACGGCCTTGTATGTATACTTTGCCTGTTTATGTCCCTTCCTCTTTGAATCCCAACCACTGCCCCACCCAGCCACTTTACTGTGTCCTCTGCCTTGCCAGGTGCCCACTTACCTGGGTGTAGTGGCTACATGTGTGGGAGCTAAGTGTGTGGTAGCTTCCAATCCTTGGGCTGTAATCAAGAAAATAATACATTATGTTAGAAATTAATGCTAGAGTCTGAATTATGTCTATATTCTATTTTCGGGGCAAGTTGGGATTGTGGGATCTTGTAATTCAGAGCAACATCTTTAAATAGTCGCGGTGTGCTCACTGTCAGCTACCTAACAGCCACCCCAGTGCTTGCCACATAAACACATGAAGCAAACATTTGTCACAAGAAAGAACTTAGTTTTTATCCAAACTATCCTTAGGGTATAATGAGGAGAAGGATGTATAATGTTATAAATTAATACGGATGTCTGAATTAAGTCCGATTAGAAATTGTGGGACCATGTCATTGGTGGTGAGTTCATGAAACTGAACTTTAAGTCCTTTTCCTTCATATTACAGATTTTTCAGAGAGTTTAGTTGTTGCTGTTTTTTGTTTGGGTTTGGTTTGTTTGCTGGATATGAATGTGTAAGGGGTATTTTAAGATTTTCATTTAAGAATAAATTTTTTGTGAAACTTAAAAGATTTGCCATGACCTGAGCCTCTGAGAAGTATGGCACCTTCCAAATGAAAGAGTAAGGTCAACATCCTTTTTAGTACTTACATGCGGTTCCCCAGGTAGCTTACACAACAGCGTTTATTGTCTTACAGTTCTGGAAGCTAGAAGTCTGAAATCGAGGTGTTGGCAGGGTTGGTTCCTTCTGAGGCTATGAGGGAGACTGTTGCAGGCCTCTCGCTGGTTCCTGGTGGTATTCTGGGCAACCTTTCCCGCTTACAGACCCATCCTCCTGATGTCTGCCTTCATATTCATATGGTCTTCTCCCTATATGAATGTCTGTCTCTGTCCACATTTCCTCTTTCTATAAGGACACCATTCAAATTGGATTAGAGCCCACCCCAATGACCTCATCTTAACTAATGACATCTGCAATGAACCTATTTCCAAATCAGGTCAAATTCTGGGGTATTGGGGGTTAGGATTTTAACATGTGAATGTGTGGCTGAGAGGGTACAGTCAACCCACAGCAGAGCAGTTACCAAAATAAAACTAAGTAAAAAAAAAAAAAAAAAGTTAAGGCACAAAGGAAAAACTGTATCCTTACTGCTCTATGAACTGAAGCAATGATCTAAGGTTATCACTTCTGGGTATATTGTAGGGAGAAGAGGACCTTTGACTTTGCATCTGAAGCAGATGATTTGGTTTCACTACTGTGTGTGTGCGGTCATGCATCTCTTCCTCAGGGAACCCCAATCTGTCCCTTGTATTGTGCATGAGCATGGATGCCGTTCATATAGTGACCCACTGATGCACAGACATCTACTGCAAACCTGCAGTGCTCAGCCCTGCTCCAAGCACCGCAGATACTATGAGTGGCCAAAAGGGACTCTGGCCTGTCCCATGGAGCTTCTAGTCTAGGAGAGAGAGAGGGAGAGATTCATCAAATAATCATGTCAGTAATTATAAACCCATACTTGGACAGTGATCTAAAATGAGCAGGGGCTATGGCTCTTATGAGCGGCTATAAAAGGCGAATCTAAGCTCATGGGTCTGCTAAGGGAGGGGGAGTCGATGAAACCCACCCGAAGAGATAATGTTTGATTTGGGATCCAAAGGATCTAAAGCCAGGGTCACAGTGAAGCGAGAAGGGAACATTTCATGCAAACAGGAACAAGTGTTCCAGAGGCCCCACGGCACAAGAGAACATGTATATTCAAAAAACAAACAGGAAAACCATACTTGACTATGGACCAGAGCTGGTGTGAGCAGAGTGGGAAACGAAGGAAAGAGGTCAGAGAGTCTTTATTTTAAGAGGATGAGAACCCACTGGAGGGTTTCCAGCAGGCATGTGGCACGATCAGATTTGTATTTTTTTTAATATTTTATTTTTATTTATTTGTTAGAGAGAGAGAGTGAGCACAGGCAGACAGGGAGGCAGGCAGAGGCAGAGGGAGAAGCAGGCTCCCTGCCGAGCAAGGAGCCCGATGTGGGACTCGATCCCAGGACGCTGGGATCATGACCTGAGCCGAAGGCAGCCACTTAACCAACTGAGCCACCCAGGCGTCCCCAGATTTGTATTTTTTAAAAATGATGCTGACTGCAGTGTTGAGAAGGGATGAGAGCCAGGCTCGAGTGGCTGGCAGACTGTTGGAGAAGTCTAGCTGAGAGGGGACTACAGCTTGCACTGTAGTGGTGATGGTTATTGACAGATGCCTTCAGTGGCTTTTGGGGACACTGAAATGGGACAGGATATGGTGACTGAGGGAGCCTGGGGAGTAAGGCTAAGAGAATCACTAGTTTAAGAATAGGAGCGCTGACAGAGGTCAGGTTTGTGAGGGAAACCCATGAGTTTGTATTTGAAAATGTTAAGTTGGATGTGGCTTTGAGATACCACAGTGCAGAGAGCGTGTAGGCAATTGTAGTCTTCCATCTGGCACTCAGAAGTGGTCTTGGGTGGAAGTACACATTCTGGGCTCCTCTGTGAATCGCTGACAGAGCTCTGTTGTGGGTGAGTTGTCACCTAGGGAGAGGACACAGCATAAGAAGAGTCCCTAAAAATTATCTTTGAAACACTCCAACATTTAGTTCCCAGGCAAAAGAGCATATTTCAGTAGGCAGAACCATAAAACAAAACTCAGGAGCCTGGGAATGAGTAAAGCCATGAGAAAATGGTGGTTCAGGACGAAGGAGCCAAATGTTGCTTAGAGGTCAATGTGAGAGGTCAGATGTTAGAGGTCAGATGAGATGAGAACAGAAAGGACTCAGCAAACTCAGTGATGTGGAGTTACCTGGTGCTCTAAATACTGCTACTTAGGTGGGAAAGCCCAAACAAAGTCGGTTAGAGAGGGACTGGGGAACAGAAAATGGGTGCAGGTATAGGGTAAAGGAACAGAGAAGACTCGGAAGCCATGGTAGGAAGTAGAGATGCTTGAATTCCACCTTTGGGGGAGATGGAGAACATGCAATGACAATGGGAGGCAGTAAGGATATGAGTGGACAGAAAAGATTATTAAAAACAAGGCAGGAAATCAGTGAAAACCATCTTGTTCGATGAGTAGTCTGCACAGTCTGGGATAGACAGGTCCAAAGGAACCCAGAGAAAGGGGTGGGAGAGGTCAGGATGGCAGCAAGGAGAAGGCAGAGAGGGTGACAGGCCATGTGGCATGAGCGTGACAAGAGTCAGAGTAAGGACATGGCCACAGAGGGTCAGGCCTCAGTGCCACCAACAAACCAGGGTCACATGGGGGGAGAGAGGCAGCCGCCTCTGGAGAAGGCTGAGGGCAGGCAGCAGCGGGGGCTTTCACTGAACGTGTGAAGTGATGAAAACAGGACTGCAAAGCATGTGGGCTTCTGCTCCACTGCTGCTGGAGGGCTGGAGAACATGTCTCACTTAGCCGGGTGACACTGGCGGCGAGTCACGTGGCAGCTCGCTGTGGCGTGGCTGATTCAGGCTAGCCAGGGGCAGCCCACAGAAATGTCAAGAGGAGCAGAGGAAATTTCAGGCACTGTTGGAAGTATGATTTTGTACATACAGCTTTCATGGAGAAGAAGGGAGGAGGACGACTGTCAAATTCAAATATTAATGCTGCACAAATAAATTCCAGAATAGTTATTTTATACCAAATGGTTAAAATAACTTACTAATGGCTTGAATTATTCATTATTTTTAGCTGTTTTATGTTATGTAGCTATAGCCTACAGCTATACTTTAACATAAAGCTACAGCGTTTACCAATCTGAAGTAGTTGAAGAAGTGGGAGTATAAGATAGTAATTTTTGAAGATGTGCAAAAAATAGCAGACTTCACACACATACGTGCGTACACACACACACGCAACACTGCAGAGAAAGCTAGTTACTAACATCCCATTAGTAAGACTTTTTTCATTTTATAATAAGTAATTAGCCCACCACATTAGGCAATAATGAGAGCTAGTAATCACTTTTTTTATTAGAGAAATTAGACGGGACTCATTTTGAAACCCCAGTTAATGCACACATTGTAATGAATATGCAAAAGGTACAAGTTACTTAAGCAAAAGGTGTAAGTTTGGGTACTCCTCCAATCAAAAATAATGACTAGAGATGGGTTGAAAGATAGACTTACTTTTCTCAACTTGGGGGGGAACATTCTGTGTAAACCCTAAAGGGTGGAGTTGACCTTGTAAGCCAGACTGAATTTTGCATGCTCCGAGAGAGTATCTGAACAGGGTGCATTTCATTTTTGTGATCCTTTGCCGCCAGGAGCAGTAACAGAATGTGCTATACCTCTGGTTATGTGTGCAGTATCCTGGGTGGCTTAGACTGTTGCATATTTACGAAACCCACAACTAAGTGTAGGGTTCCAAACACCCACTACAGTGGATTCCTTTCGACTGCAATTTGATGAATAATGAACCGCCCTAGTCAATTTCTACATTCTTCTGAAGATCTTGAGAGAAGAGGCAACCTTTCATGGGAAATAAAATATCTGACTTCACCTTCTACAAAACTCAATAATTATAATATGGCCCTGTCAGGCCATGGGAAGATTACGGGTTGGTGCTTACTACTTCCTTTCCAGATTAGCTAACAAATGCATCGTGAATCTGAGAGACTTGATTAAGACCCCACACCCAGACCATGCTTCCTTGATGCTTATACTCTTTGCTGCTAAAAGAGTCACGATGTGAAGATCTTCACTGAATTGCATTGTAGATGATCTCTTCATTTCCAGGGCTTTAAATACCACCTATATGCTAATGCTTTCCACATTTCAATTGCTCACACCATCCTCTTCGCTGAGCTTGAAACTTACATATCCAACTTGCTGTTAACATCTCCCTTCAGATGATTCACACTCATCTCAGACTTGACATGACCTGACTTGCCCCCCAGCCTCACCTTGGCTATTGCAGTGAAAGGAACCACGGTGTACCCAGATTCTGATGCAGAAAAATCAGAACTCTCTTCTTCCCTTCCGCCTTGCCCCCGTGTCTTATCATGCCTCATGACTCATCTAGTAGGATGTATCTTAAAGTAATGGCTGAGATCCTGCCACTGCCATCCTTATGACCTATCCTAAATCTAACTTCTCACCAGATCCAAACCACCAGCAGCTCTCCCTTCCACTAGCACAACTGCCCCTGACAGGTCCTCTCTGTCTACACTTCCACTGACAATAAACACAGTAGGGTATTTCATATCCTGAAATACACATCTAGTCACTCCCCTGTGCAAATTCTCTGACAGCTTCCCATCACCTTAGAATGAAACTTTGACTCCTCCCCGGGTCTGCAGGCCCTTGTGCAGTCCAACCCTTGCCTCCCTCTTTGTGCGTGGCTTACTCTTTGCTGGGCTCTTCATCAGCCACATGGGTGAATCTGCTGACAGCTTCGAAGCCTTTACCTCTCTGTGTGGGGTTCCCTTCCCCCAAATCCTCAGTGGCCAGGTGTTATCACCATTCAGTTTCCTGCTTGAATGCCACCTGCTCAGGGAAAGCTCCCTCAGCCACTCTGTAAAATAGCTCATGGTCTAGCCCTGGCACTCCGTGCCACCTGGCTCTCTTTCCTTCATCATGCTTGTCATGTGATTCGTTTGTTTTCTGTCTTCCCACTACAACAAGAGAAACTTGGGCAGGAGAACCTTGATTTTGCAGGTGAATGGATCCTTAGTACCTGCCTATAAGAGTAGACATTGATAAATATTTGCTGAATGAAAGATAATCATATAATTCTTCCACTGTAATTTTATTTTTAAGCTCTAAACATTACCAGTTGACTCGTGTCCCCAATATGAGAAAATCCGATTTCTTACATTGCTTCCTACTTTCTCCACTCCATGCTCCCCCTCGAACTGCATTGGTCATGTTGTTATTTCTGCATGGTAGTGAACAGCAGTATGTACATTCTGTTCTAGAGCTTGAGTTTCACAGTTGTTCAAAGTTTTGCATTTTCATGGATTTGATGTCTACCTCTGTTTCTCTTACCCTGTCTTTTACCAACTCTTGGTTGATGGAAGTTTATCATTTCATCATTTTTAAAAGAAATGCTCATGAAAATGAAAGTCCCGGAGGTATTATTTGTTGGGAAATATGTACCTCTACCTGTATAGCACTTGTTCTAGGTATGACAGTTGCTGAGGCATACCGTCTTTCCAGAAGATTCTGCAGGCATGATTCTGTTATCTCCCGGTGTGAAGGTACTACAATTAAGAGAACTGAGGGTGCCTAGGTGGCTCAGTTGGTTGGGCGACTGGAGTCCTGGGATCGAGTCCTTCATCGGGCTCCCAGCTCCTCGGGGAGTCTGCTTCTCCTTCTGACCTTCTCTACTCACTTGCTCTCTCTCTCTCAAATAAATAAATAAAATCTTTAAAAAAAAAAAAAAGAATTGAGGCCACCTTGATTTCCTTTCCTTTGTCTGGACACCCATAGAATTCTTTGATATCATTTTTTGAGTGATTTCACTACAATGTACTCTGTTTTGTTTTTGCTTTTTTTTAATCAGTTTCTACAAGTATTCACTGGGCAGTTTATGCTTTCTGTAGACTTAAGTCTCTTTTAAAAATATTTTCTTATTAGATCATGAGTCTTTAAAAATGTTTAAATGTTAAAAATCTTTAAAAATATTATCTGTGATTTCCAGTTGTATTTGTTGTCTTTCATTATTACTGGTTTTTTACTAAGATTAATCAACATTGTTGTCCTTTTGAATTTTATTTTATTCATTTTATCTAGTTAGTCCTAGATGCTTCTGATTATATTTTCAGCAGAGCCTTATTTTCTTTGTGCTGATTTTTATGTGACTTTCCTTTCTGTGATGATTTTATTTTGTCCTTCCATTTCTTTCCCAAGATCCATCTGCTCATTTTCAGCTCGTTCTATTGTTTTACCACCTCTTCCCAGAGTATTTCTAACCTTTTATTCTTTCTTTGGGTATTCTTTCTTTATCCTTTAAGTAAAGGACATATGGTCATACATTTTATCTGCTTTGTGGAACTTCTTACCTGATATATGTTCTCTCTCTCTCTCCTTCTGTGTGCTGCACTTAAAAAGCAATTTCAGCATGTTTTCATAAGTCTCATGTTTCTCCTTTTTCGTGTTCACTCAGCATTGCATACAGGAACTCCTCCCACTCCAGCTGTTCACACAGAGTTCAGGGAAAGGGTGAGGTAGTCACTCAGGACAACACAGTTTGCAATTTGTCCTGATGTCTTCCATGTCTTCTTGCGTCTCAGCCCCAGGCAGCGAAACAGCTCTGGGCTCACTGTGCGAGATGCACGGCCCACGTTCTTGTGTAGTGATTGAGCTTTTACTTCTCTTCAGTTAGCAAAAGAGGTAATTTTGGGAAGTGGGTGTCATACACAAGACACAAGCTCTCCTCCGCTTGGCCACATGGACGGTCTGCCTCCAGAAGATGTGTCAATGCTCTTATTTCTTCATTCAGCCTTCCATTCTTAGCAGCTCCTTGTTGCCGCACTGGGCATGGGGAAGCTTGGTCTGCAGACCATGAAACCGGACCTTGTGGTTCCAAGCTGGATTTTCCTGTTTTTCCTCTGAGGATGCCACCTTGATTAGAAGTATTTGCTTTAGGGGCGCCTGGGTGGCTCAGTGGGTT
This sequence comes from Taxidea taxus jeffersonii, assembly GCA_003697995.1. Taxonomy (NCBI): domain Eukaryota; kingdom Metazoa; phylum Chordata; class Mammalia; order Carnivora; family Mustelidae; genus Taxidea; species Taxidea taxus. Next base: position 47,313 of record ML104031.1, on the reverse strand, counting down.
AAACCACTGCCTTTGGCTCAGGTCACGATCTTGGGGTCCCGAGATCAAGTCCCGCACCAGGCTCTCAGCTCAGCAGGGAGTCTGCTTCTCGAGCTCTCTCTCTTCCTGCCTCTCTGCCTGCTTGTGATCTCTGTCTCTCTCAAATAAATAAATAAATAAATAATCTTTTAAAAAAAAGTATTTGCTGTATAGCTGTGTCCAGGTTCTACGGGGTCTATGGTCCTCTCTCTGTGCCCCCACCTGCCTGCCCCCTCATGGTCTTTTTCCTTATATGTTCTGGCATGTTCTTCAGGCATTTCCAAATTGCATTAAAAATGACCTTTTTTTAATAACAGCCTTATTGAGATAGAATTCACATACTATACATATCATTTTAAATTATATCATTTATGCTTTTAATACATTAATAGAGTTGTGCAGTCACCACCACAGTCAATTTTAGAATATTTTCATCAACCCAAAGGATACCCCATACCCTTTAGTAGCCGTTCCCTATTCCCCCCAACTCAGGCTGAAGTGACCAGTAATGTACTTTCTGTGTCCGTGGACATGAGTATCCTGGCCATTTGCAAAGAAGTAGAAATCATTCAATATTAGGCCTTTTGTGTCTGGCTTTTTTTACTAAGCAGATTATTTTTAAAGTTCATGTATGCTGTAACATGCCAGAACTTTTTTAAAGATTTTATTTATTTCTTTGAGAGAGAGAGCAGAGAGAGCACGAGCAGGGGGAAGGGTGGTGGAGCAGAGGAAGAGGGAGAAGCAGGCTCCCCACTGAGCAGGGAGCCCAATGTGGGGCTCGATCCCAGGGCCCTGGGATCATGACCCGAGCTGAAGGCAGAAGCTTAACCAACTGAGCAACCCAGATGCCCCAGAACTTTCTTTTTGTTGCTGAGTTATATATCATTGTATGCATATACCACCTTTTATTTGGTTCATCCGTTGATGGACCCTTGGTTTGTTTTTACTTTTGAGCTATCATTAACAGTGTTGCTACGAACATTTGTGTGCAAGTGTTTCTGTGGACATGTGTTTTCAGTTTTCTTGGGTGTATATGAACAAGTTGAATTGCAGAGTCAAGTTGTTATTCTATGTTTTACATTTTGAGGAGTGTTAGACTGTTTTCCAAAATGTCTGTACATTTCTTACATCCCTACTAACATTATCAACGGTTCTAGTCTCTTCCCATTCTTGTCAATACTTTTTACTGTCTTTTCTTTTCTTTTCATTGTGGTCTTCCTGGTGAATGTGAAGTGGTGTTTGTAGTTTTGATTTTTGTTTCCCTGATGAAATGATGTTGAGCATCTCATCACATGCTTATTGTCCGTGTATGTATCTTGTTTGGAGAAATTTCTATTCAGATCCTTTGCCCATTCTTTAAGTTGGGTTATTTGTCTTTTTATTAATGAGTGGCAAGAGTTCTTTTTGTATCATAAATAGAAGCCCCTTATCAGATACTGGTTTCCAAAAAAATTTTTCCTTTTTGTGGATTCTTTTCACATTCCTAATTGGGTCTATTGACGAATAAAATATTATAATTTTGATGATGTCCAGTTCATCTATTTTCCATTTTATTGCCTGTGCTTTGTGTGTCATCTCCTTGAAACCATTGCTTCATCCAAAAACACAAAGATTTATGCCATCTCTGCTTCTAAAAATTTAGTCATATTAGCTGTTATATTTATGTCTTTGATCAATTTTAAATCATTTTTTATATAGTGTGAGGTAGGAGTCCAACTTTATTCTTTTGCTTGTAGGTATCCATTTGTCCCAGGTCCATTTACTGAAAAAAAACATTTCCCCCAATTAAATTGTTTGGCAGCCTACTTGAACATGATTTGGCTATAAATGTGCCATGGCTAAAACCTTCAGTAAAATGTTAAATTGAAATGGCAAAAATAGACAACCTTGTTTTGTTTCTGATTTTAAGAGGAGAACATTCAAAGTATAATGTTAGTTGTGGTTATTTTCTTGGTGCCTTTATAAGTTTGAGGAAATTCCTTTCTATTACTAGTTGAGTGTTTTTGTTGTGAAAGGGTGTTGAATTTTGTTAAATGCTTTTCCCACATTTATTGAGACAGGAGTGTGGTTTTTGTCCTAACCTATTACTATGGTATATTAAATTCATCGAGTTTTGGATATTAAGCCAACTTTGTTAATTCATCTCATGCATGGGGTTTGATCCTTTTTATATTTCTGAATGTGGTTTGTTAGCATTTCATTGAAGTTTTTTGCACTTGATTCTTAAGAGATACAGATCTGTGGTTTTGTTATCTTATTATGTCTTTTTCTGGGTTTTGTATGAGGGTAAGAGTAACCACATAGTATTAGGAAATGTTTCCTCCCCTTCTATTTTGTGAAAGATTTTGTGAAGAATTCTTACGAATTATTCTTCAAGTGTTTTATAGAATCACCAGTGAATCCATCTAGGCATGGACCTTCCTTTGTGGCTTATTTCTTAAAAAAAAAAAAAAATTTAGTCCTGGGTGTCCTGGGTAGGCCAGTTGGTTAAGCAGCTGCCTTCAACTCAGGTCATGATCCCAGATTGCTGGGATGGAGCCCCAATATGGGTTCCATGCTCAGCGGGAAGTCTGTTTCTTCCTCTTCCTCTCTCTTTCCCACTCGTGCTCATGTTCAGTCTCTCTCTCCAATGAATAAAATAAAATCTTTTAAAAAATAAAAAATATTAGTCCTTACTGTTATAGACTATTAAGACATTTTATTGCTTTTTGAGTTGGTTTTGGTAGTTTGTATCTTTCTAAGAATTTGTCCATTGCATCTTACTTTTAATTAGTTGACATATAGTTGTTCATATTATCCCCTTATTATCTTTTTTATTTCTGTAAGGTCTATGGTAATGTCCCATATTTCATTCCTGATTTTAGTAATTTGAGTAGATTCTGCATCCCCTGCCTTGCATCAGTCTACTTCAAAGTTTGTCGATTTTATTGATCTTTCTAAAGAACCAAATTTGGGTTTTGTTGACCATTTTTTTTAATATTCTCCATTTTGCTTATCTCCACTCCTATATTTATTATTTCTTTCCTATTCTTACCTTGGGTTTAGTTTGCTCTTCTTTTGTCAGTGTGTTTAAATACTGTTTCCATGATATAACTTTTCCATTTATTACTTTCAACCCATTTATATGTTTTAATCTAAAGGATATCTTCTAGAGAGAGCATAGTGTTAGATCTTATTTTTTTCTCCTCTACTCTGATAATCTCTGCCTTTTGGATTGTTTGACCCTTTCAAGTTTAATTTTATCACTAGTATAGTTGGATTTATGCCTTCTGTTTTACTTTCTATTTTCTATCTGTCCCATGTCTTTTATATCCTTCTGTGCTTTTCTTACTGCTTTCACTGCATTTAACAAATATTTTCTGGTGGGTTTTTTTTTTTTTATTTCTAATTTTCTTTCGTGGTTTTGGTTGATTTCAAGGGGTAAGGAGAAGCAGAGGTCTTTATTCTCCTGTTTTAAACCAGAAGTTCTCTATTCTGGGTCTGTATTTTATAATACTGTGAAACACCCATGGTAGATATGTGTGAGTTTCATCACAAATCCTTCCCTCTGGGACATCGTTTCAGTTTGGTTCAGTGACTGAGTCAGGGGGTAGTAATAAGGAAATCTGGACTCTTGTCATAACTTATTAACCACTTGTATGGTCATGTGATAGCCAGTGTCTCTCTTGGACTGATATTCTTAGGTGTAAAATGAAGGAGGCATTGAATTAGATTTTATTTAGTATTCTTTTTGATACCAGCATATTAAAATTCCAAGAACACAATGATTATATGACCCTAAATACATAAGCATATGAACCAGGTAGAGTCAAACCTTTGCCTCTTGGACTAGGCAATCTTATCTACAACTGAAGTGATTTGGGGCATAAGATTTAGATGGATCTAGATTGTAGTAAAATAGTTATTTGTTTTACACCACTGACCAGTATCCCACTGACCAACCCCTTATGTGTGGATGACCATGATATAGGGAAAGGAGGAAATACGGACTTTGAAATGATCATAACTATAAGATAGTCGAGGATGCTTCATTAGCATAAGAGCTTTGTGTCCATTCTATACCCATGTCCAATTATTGTGTAAAGATATTTCATTAGAAAATCCATTACCCATTGGTTGTGTACAGTGTGTATACCCCTCAATGGTGACTTATATGCTATTATATACCAAGAGGACATGATCCCTACTCTAATGGGTCACATTTAAAAATTAAAGGGAGAATAAATACAGAGGAACTTTTAATTATTAATGACAGTTGAAGGGAGCTTTAGCACAAATAACTCCAAAGACATTTCTATTTGGCTTGGAATTTTAATATGATTTTTGAGAGATCTATTTACCTAATTATATTTTATCTAGGATGGTATTAAAATGAGCTTCCATTCTCTAAGCACTCACCAACAGTGTGGTAGAAGCCATGTCTACAAAGCATGTTAGTTACAGCAGGAAGCTGGTCCAGGATTAAAAAATGTTTTGTGAATTATCCATAACAAGGAAAACCTTCATGTAGATAACCAACAATCGAATATACATAAAAACACAGATGACAAAAAACAAACAAACTTCTCTATAACTGAGCACAGCTGGGCAAGGATGCACAGAGGCGCTGAAGGGGCTTCATGGGGAGACTGGAGCCAAGATGATGAGTCTGTAAAAGCCCCGTGCTGATGCCCTCCTGCAGCACATTTCTTTAACATCTTTACAAATGTTCCTGGTCCAGCTGTTTCATGGAACAATGTGGACTTTTATGACCTTTTTGTTACTCTCACTCATTCTTTTACACCGTGAATAAAGAGTGGATCTCAGACAACTGAGTGTTCTGGTTACTTACTGATCAAAATCGTGGAAATATGTTCAATAATTTAAGGGACTAAAGAATCCAGAAATATCTTGAGATTTATATTTCCAGGCTAATCTGCCTACCCACGGAGTGTCAGTCCCACCAGGATCCATGGTTACTTGCTACTCAGTTGCAAACCCTCTCGTATTTACAATTATAGTTGGAGGAGCATTCATTTCATCTCCATAATTACTTTCATAAGAAATTATCTCAGTAAGACGCCCAAACTTAGTCAGGATCATATTGTATTATTCTATACATGTCTTGTATTGATCATGTGTTATATTGCATTAGTCTTCAGTCCCTTGGAACAATTTTTCAATTTACCTTCCTGTTTTATGAAAACCTGTTCAGTTTAATATGTTGCATTTTAGATCCCCTTAAAACCAGCCAAATGTGTTCGTATTGACCAAAAATGAATAGAGTATCTGACAAAAGGTGATATTTGACTTAATGCATGTATGCAGTCACACTATATGGTAGCGCTTCCATTTTAAGCTGCTTGATAATGACTGTCCTACAACAGCATTCCCCAAAATATATTCCACAGAATATTATGTAACAGATACTTTGTCAAAATAAGTTTAAGAAACATTAAGTAAGGGACGCCTGGGTGGCTCAGTTGGTTAAGCAGCTGCCTTCGGCTCAGGTCATGATCCCAGCGTCCTGGGATCGAGTCCCACATCAGGCTCCTTGCTCAGCAGGGAGCCTGCTTCTCCCTCTGCCTCTGCCTGCCACTCTGTCTGCCTGTGCTCTCTCTCTCTCTCTCTCTCTCTAACAAATAAATAAATAAAATATTTTTAAAAAAAGAAACATTAAGTAAAACAAAGTTAAACAGGTTTGATTTTTAGGACTTACTAGAGATCTGTTGAGAGGCTAATATATTTTATGAATCTCCAGGAAAGGAATATAATATTACACAGTCTCCTGACATGTTTCATTGAGCATCTAGTAGGACTAGTGTTCTGAGAAATACCTTTTGAGCAACATCCTAATATAAATTTATAAAGAGGAAGAGATAAATATTTGGACTGTGAAGACTAGACCTTGTTTACTACTTTTATTTCCAGGTAGTACAAAAATTCCTCATCAAAATTTTAACATTAAACAAATAGATCAGAAATTTCAATCCAGGCTGAAGAATATGATAATAACATAAAGCAGATATTTAAGTCTTGGATGCCTATAATTATCCTTCAAAGAACATTGTGCTAGTACTCTAATGTGGTGTGAGCCCTGACAGACATTTTTTTCTTTTTTTTAAGGCAAGTGCCTGATTTAAGCTTTGATTCCCTTCAAAGAAGTACCTACTTCAAAGGCAGTTATGTGGAATAAACACATGGCTAGCCCCCTGACCAGATAAAGAGCCAGGCCACCTTCCCCGACTGAGGGTCCTTTGGCTTAGAAATCTTGACTGATTTTGATAACTGACCATTTGGGTCACTTGTCTTTTCTCTTCCCTGTACTTCATATTCCTGCTCTTGTATTTTAAATTTACTAGTAAGGAATGAATTTACAAACCCTAGGCTCCCATCCTTGACCCCAGTAACAGTAGAACCCCAGCCTGTGTGTGCACCCTCTCTGCACCCAACCTCGCTTTGTGGCCCAGGTTTGCTGTGTAATTTCCAGGTCTCGTAACTAATAAACCTCTATTTTTTGCTGATGGCTGTTGAAGGGATCTTGCAATTATAATAAAAACCACAGGGGCACCTGTGTGGCTCAGTCAGTTAAGCATTCAGCTCTTGATTTCAGATCAGGTCATGATCTCAGGGTCGTGAGGCCCTAGGTTCGGCTCCACCCTCCTCCTTCTGTGGGAAGTCTGCGTGAGATTCTCTCGCTCCCTCTCCCTCTGTCCCTTCCCCCCATTCCATCCAATGCTCGCTTACTCTCTCAAATAAATAAATATATCTTAAAACAAGAACCGCAAGGACTGGTGCAGGCACAACATTGGTTATTGATAGAATGAGACTATCACAAAGCATCTGAAATAAGTATATTTAAAGCATTCCTGACTATCTAAAAGATATAGCTATAACTTCTCTTTTTACATAGAAAACAAATTGGTAAACTAATTATAAGTTAGTAAAACTTACAGATAATATATAATGTGTTCTTTTAGACAATATTGACCATACTCCTACCAAGTAGATTATTGTTAAAGTACACAAAATTTTTAATTTCACAAGAGGTTTTATAAGATCAATGGTATACATTTGAGTATGTTTGGCAAAGGAGTGTGAACATTCCAGTAATATAATTTTATTATTTTTCCCTTATGGTGCCAACCAACTGAGAAATAGATCTAAGGGTCAGATGGGTCATTAAATATAGTACCAGCTTTATTATGGGGTCAATTTAGTTTTGCCTCTAAGGAATGGAAATTACCCAGTAAAACTGGCCTAAAAACTAAAGTAATTCACCAACTCACATAACAAGAAGTTCATGAGGAGATCTGCTCCATGATGTCAGAGCTTGGTACTAACTTAGTTAGTCTGTGGTTTCTGTCTTCCTCTACATGCTTGGCTTCATCCTCAGGCTGGAAGTGAGACCACTGTGTTAGTTACAAGTGTGATATCTAGGCACGAAAACATCCAAAGGAAGAAGAAAACCTTCTTTCTTAAGAGTAAGCAGATTTTTCATGGAAACCCCTGCTGACTTTCCCTCACATCTCATTGGCTAGAAGTGGGTCACAGGCCATTCCTAAATCCTGGCAAGGGTCATGGAATTACCATGAATGGTTTAGACAAATCAGTATTCTGGAACTGGGGATAAAGTCATCTCTTCTTCAGCTGCTTGGGAAGAATAGGTTTTAGGGGAAGAAAACAAAAGAGGAGGAAATGAATATTGAATTGTAATAGGAGTATCTGCTCTATAACTCAACATAGGGGTTCCCTGGGATGGTCAAGTAGTGTTTTCTACTTGTTTCCCTCCCTCTATATTGCTTTATTTGCCTTAGCACCAGGCCAAAAAAAAAAAAACAGAAAAGAAGGAAAGATGGTAAGCCTGTTGCTGTGCCTACCACATGCAAAAGCAGCCAACGTGGAATTTCAGCTTTTCCTGCAAATCCACATGCCAGGCAGCAGGAGAGAGGGAGAGATGCAGGAGTGAAAAGAAGAGGAACAAGAAGATTATTTTGCTCTTTTCTCACCTATTGTGAAGTCACTTCTCCTCAGAGAAGAATAAGTGAAAGGATGGAAAGGATGATAGGTATTTACTTCCCCTTTACTTTCCAGGACGTGTTGGCAGAATTCCTTCACTAATTGGTGGGAATTCTAGAAGAAAATCCAAGGGCTTTCTTAGTAGTGAGGAAAGCATCGGGGGGAGGGGGAGGATGCACTAATTTTAGTTACCATCAGCAGTCTGGTAAGCATCCATTCACCTTGGGATCTGTAGTAATTCCTCATCTTTACCATGCGGGGAGCTAAGTACTGGGTGAGCTCGGTGAAGAAGACACTGTCCCAGCCCTAAAAGGACTCTATGCTCTCTGTCTCTGTTATAACAAGTAAATAAATACATGAGAGAAACACTCCCATATTTTAATCTACAAAGGACTGTTGATAAAACAAGGCAAGAAATATTTTCCTGAGAAATGATCTGAGGGTTTTGGAGGGGAGGTGGTGAGGGGTTGAATGAGCCTGGTGGTGGGTATTAAGGAGGGCACATATTGCATGAAGCACTGGGTGTGCTGCATAAACAATGAATTTTGGAACACACACACAAAATTTAATTTAATTTAATTTAATTATATATATATGCATACATACATATATATATTTTTTCCTACCCACCCAGTAAGTCCAAGAAGACTTTACCAAATAATAGCTTATGATTTGGGAAGTTGGACAGGTTGTCATTAGAATTTCAGACAAATGGAAGACCCTGGATCAAGGCAAAGATACATGGGACCAGAGGTTGTGTTCAGGAAGCTGTGGGTAAACTTCCGTGGTTCAGAAATTATGCCCTCAATTGGATGAATCACGGAGGCAGAAAAGGGAGCTCAGGGTCAGGTTATGGTGGGTTTATGGTGGGTTTTAACCAGTCAGTATTATAGTTGAGGCAGAATACTATTTTCCTCTTTCCACGCTAATCTTTGCAGTAAAATCTTCGTTTGGATCTTAGATACTACATGATGTCTGCAGTAAGAAAACATAATTAACAGGCCTTCTCCATGGGACTCAAGGATGGGTATGAAAGAAATGAAACACATAAATTCTTCACACAACAAATATATAGCTTGTGCCAAAATTAAATTAGGTAATACTATAAGACAATGAGTCAATAGTGCCATTGCTCGTGGCCATTTTTTAAAATCCATTTTTGGAGCCAAAAGCACCTGATTTTGACTGTCCTCCCAAGTGTCTTAATTCAGTCATGCTGTCATCAAATAGTTATTGTATGCTGTGTGCTAGATAAAAATCTTCATCATTGAGAGCAGATCTGATTTGGGGAACCCTCCCAAAGTCCCAAAGTATCCAAGCCGACTGAATAAGGTAGCCAAGCAGAAAAAGGACTATCATTATAGACTAAAACTCCGGTGTAAGTATTCAAGCAGATTTTCTTTTCCTGGTCTGCCCTACAAACTGTGAAGCACAAAATGAGAACTGTAAACATAAGGCCCTTTCAAAAGAGAAAAGCATCTTAAGCAAAGGCAGCATCAACTGAGAAAACAGGCCAGTAACTTCCCGCTGAGCTTGCTGTGAAGGACACATCACGTCCGGATGTCTGATCCCTGTGCTTGTTCCAGTGAACCTCCGTACATCTTAGCAGCGCCCCACTATCCGTCCTAGAGCACGTGGGAGACACAGCATTGCCGGGCAGTTTCAAAGGACTCTCAACTCACTGTGGTCTGCAACCACCAAAAAAGATCTTTAGAAAGCTTTGGCCCCAGCACAGACCTTCAAAGCAAATATCAGAGAACAAAATGGCATCTACAGAGTCTGAGATGCATGCTCTGCATCAGCTCATCTCAAAGAAGACTTCCAAATCAGAAGAACTCAGTTTTGAACAAAGAGCTCTCAAATATACCAAGAGGATACTATGTATTATTATCCCATATCATGAATATTTATGTATTAATATGCAATCATATTTTATAAGCATATAACATATTTGCCTATTAACTAGGTACTCAGCCTTGGACCTCTGGGAAGTTCATCAACCTGCCCCCTTAAGTAACATGTGTCAATGACTGTTCACTTCAAGCCAGTACTCACTTGAGATAAGAAAAAAAATCACAACTATTTGGAAGCAGCAGCAAAAACAGTAGTAGTAGTAATAATAAAAATAATAATAGCTTAGATCATTGAAATGAAAACCTAATAAAGAGAGGAAATGATACCAACAGAATAGTAATGAACAAGAGAAAAACCTTAGAGGAGTGGAAGTTAGGCAGTAAGATGGCTTCAGGGGAAAAGGGTTGTAAGTCACATTTCTTCAGTTATTTGAGGGAAAGAGGCCACACCAGGTTAGCCACGTTTTTACAGAGAACTCCAGAGGAAGAACATGTTGTCAGTGTGGCATGTCCCTTCTTCCCTTCTTTTTTTTTTTTTTTAAAGATTTTATTTATTTATTTGACAGACAGAGATCACAAGTAGGCAGGCAGGCAGAGAGAGAGAGAGAGGGAGAAGCAGGCTCCCTGCTGAGCAGAGGCCCGATGCGGGGCTCGATCCCAGAACCCTGAGATCATGACCTGAGCCGAAGGCAGAGGCTTTAACCCACTGAGCCACCCAGGCGCCCCCCTTCTTCCCTTCTTTAACAAAGATTTGTGTGCCCTCCCCCTCCGCCCATGAAATTTGCGCCCAAAGAACTGGGACCCCTTGCCCTGAGTTCAGTTGAGTGTCTCTCAGCCGAGAGCCTGGCTCTGCTCTTGGGCACATGATGCACGTGTACACAGCCCTGCGTTTTTATTTACACAGTTGAGCTGGCGATCTTGGGTCTTGAAGGGGCCATGAGCCATGAATCTCCTGCCCTTGGACCTGCTGGCAGCAGGGTCCCAGGCTGGCACAAACTGGTCCCTCCGGTAAAGGGTTAGAGGTCATCAGCTCCATCCTGGGCAGAGGGGCCACTCGTGTTCTTGAGTCTCCTTTGTCACTGGGAGCAGTCGCCTAGTTGGAGATTTGCTGACCTTGGGGAGAGTAATATATTTCAGCTTTCCAAAGGCAGGGATGACATCAAACAAAGGGCAGTCTTGGCTCTCCTCTGCTGTGCCAGAGGGACTCTCCACCTGGTTCTGGAAGAAATATGTCTCGTTTCAGTCCACTTCATCTAGCCCCCACATCTTGGCCTGTTTTGAGGCTGTCAGCTGGAGGCCAATTACTGCCGTTTAGAGAAGTGGATGTTTTAATGTGAATATTTGTCTCCAGGAATCCTATGGAGATCGCTGCCTCATCTCGCAGAAACCCTGTTATTGTACCCGGTAATCTAGCCCCGCGCTTTCCCCACAACAGCGAAACGAATCAGATTCATTCCCCCTATTGCCTGGATTTAATTTCTTGGACTCATTTACATGTCAGCCTTCTTAAGTCTAAGTGAGAATATGAATTTGGGTTTCTCTGTGGCTCATGGCAGTTTTCGCTGTGTTCTTAACAACAGAAGATAATAGAAGACAGTAGCACCCTTGCTTGGGGGCAGTTTTTCTCAATTGCGCACGTTTATTTCTAGCCCATTTTAGTTGAGGTCTGATCCAATCTAGTGCCAAATTGGACATCAGAGTCTTTACTGGTACCAGAAATGCAGACTTAGAAATCTGCCAGATATATAAAGGCATTCACTAATGTTTCTCAGGCTTTTTTTTTTTTAATATAATGGCCTATTTTCATCAATTGATAATAGATTCTCTAAGAGCCAAAATGTCCCTCATTTAAAAAAAAAATCTTGGTTAATGATAGTTGGTGGTGGTGCCTGCTCGACCAGCATGGTCCCCTGTGAAGTGTAGAGTCACACTAGAAATTCTATCCTTCACTCTTGCCCTCCTTTGGGTCAGTGAAAGATTATTCCACAATATGAAATCTCATCAGTTTACTGCTGCCCAAAACCTCCCAGAGACTTCATGTTGCCTCTAGGATAAAATATGGGAGCCCTGAGCATGACCTCCAAGGGGCTTCCCACCCGCCTATCTCAGCTCCCCTAACAGCTCCCCACCCTGTGCTCTGTCTCAGCTGCCTTCAGCCCCCAACCCCATCCATCCACTAGCATCTCCTCTCATAAGCTGCCTGTCCTCAGCTGCACAGCGGAAATCCAAAACCTGGAGTTTTCTCTTTTGCCTGTGCTCATGGACCCCTGAAGCCTCCCTTCAATGGCAATGAAAACAATCCAATGCCATTCTTGACTAATTAGTTGAAACTTACAGAGAATGCATTTTACGTCTCCACTGTGCTCCCACAGCACTGTCATTCTGTCCATCCATGCATCCATCTGTCAATCAATCAAGTGCTGTGTTCCAGAAAACTAAGTTTTCGCCCATACTTACATTCTAGAGATTATATTTCTTTAGTAAGCATCTTTTATGTACTGAAATACAAGTTATGGGTATCTGTATATAGGTAGTTGAGTTTAGTGGGTAAGCGAGGCCAATAAACAGATCAGAATCTGATGGAGGACTATATCAGGACTTTTAGGAGCATAAACAAGGGGCCCCTAACACACTCTAGTTGTCACTGTGGGATTCAGAATAGTTTCTCTATGAGTTGATCTGAGCTAGGTGTTAAATCACAATTAAGAGAGATACTTGGTTTGGTTTTTAAAGAAGTCTTATCATACTCTCATTGATGCCTCCTACCTACTTTGCCGGTCATAGAGAGAGTGCTCAAAAAGTGTCTGATTCACTTATTAGTAATGTATTCACTTGTCCTTTATGGAAAAAAGACAGGGGGAGAGGGAGAGAGTTGAGACTTTAGTTAGGTGGTTATAGATAAATCTGGGACAGGTCTGTGATGTTGACGGTAAATCTCTTGGGACACCTCAGTTTTCCTCCAGGTGGCCCCCCTTCCATGTGATGTCCCATTGTCATTGGCCTCTCCATGTGGCCTCTCCCTGTAGGATATTCTGGATCTCCTAAAGCTTGTCAGCTGAGGTCCATGAGAATAAAAGCAGAAGCTGGGCACAGCATCACTTCTGAATCATGGTGCTTGGTCAAAGAAAGCCACAGGCAGATTAGAAAGCCACGAGCCTGCCCCTATTCAGGGAGAAGACATGGATCCTGTCTCTCCTGCCTGCTGGGAATAAGGAATTAAGGAATTGCTCATGGCCATCTTTGGAGACTATTTGCTGCATTCCATCCTCCTCCCATCACCTTATTCTTTCCGTCCTCGCCAACACTGTGATGTGTATATTCAGACTTCTTCCATGTATTTGTCATAAACTGGTTGTTGTGAATGACTCTTTCCTATCCCCAACTCCGACCCTCGTCCTGTGATTCTCCCCGTATCTTGGAACTAATGTCTGTGCTTCCGATATTACTTCCTTGTTTGTCGATACAATTTATGACCATGTTAAAATGCTCCCAGGACACAACTTCTTTGTTAACAGAATTAGCAGTAATGTGCATTTCCCCATCCTTCCGGACTCAGTTAAATCTGACTTCTTCCATAAACTCTTTATTGATCCTCCTGAAAAAGGAAGATCGCTCTTTCTAAAATTCATAGTGATGTATTGCTGGAATTTACGGTCTGGTTTCAATTATGGTTAGATATGGGCATGCCTTATCTTTCTGGTAACATAGAAAACTCAGAGGCAGGTAGTAGGATCTACTCATTTTTTAATTCCCCAAACACCATATCATTTTTTGTTTTCTTTATCTCATTTGGAAGTGCAGCTGAAGTTTTCTTTCATCAATTATTAGCTCCTAAGCTAGCAATTTTGTCTTTGCTCCATATTCCATTCTGATATCTTAGGCTATGATGTGTGTAGAGATTGATACACAATAAGGTTCTGTAGTGAGGAAATCTACATTGCAGAGACGGGCTTTTTTTTTTTTTTTTTTTCAATTCCTTGAAAAGTGTGGACCATATGCAAGATCTTCCTGCTCAGGTTAGAACGCAGAGAACCTTCTCTCCCTTCTGGTTCCGATCCAGCTCAGTCATATTTTCATTTCTGAGTCAAGGGGTCGAGTTTTTTTTTTTAAAAAGATTTTATTTATTTATTTATTTGACAGACAGAGATCACAAGTAGGCAGAGAGGCAGGCAGAGAGAGAGAGGAGGAAGCAGGCTCCCTGCCAAGCAGAGAGCCCGATGCGGGACTCGATCCCAGGACCCTGGGATCATGACCCGAGCCGAGGGCAGAGGCTTTAACCCACTGAGCCACCCAGGCGCCCCAAGGGGTCGAATTTTACTGGGAACTGCTGGCCTTGTGTTAGGTGGACCTTTATAAATGTGGCTGAAGAAGTGACTCATTCCAGCCTGCTCCATGTTTTTATTCAGTGCATGCCTACAAACACAAGAAATGCGGATGCTGGGAAATATTTTCGTTGATAGCACTGCTCTATGTGACAAATGTCAGCTATTCCTAAAATGTAATTCTTGAGCTACCCTTCTAAAATAAACATTGTTTGGTTTTAATTTTCAGAAAGCCTTCAACTAGAACCAACTACAGTAAAATCTTACAGCACCTTGGATGCATGTTACTTTGGAAGATCACACAACTGTAGGGGTGCAAAGTTTAGATGGCATGTCAAAGAGCTTGCCACATAAATGACAGATTTTGTCCTGTCATGGAAATATACTCTTAGTTAGGATGTGTCCCAGACAGCCTCATGTATGTTGTAGAATATAATGCATACGTGTCGATTTAACATGGACTGAAAAATCTAATACTCGATTTTATACTGACATTATTAAAAAACCCTTTGTGTGAATTTTAAATAAGGGACAATTAGATTTTAGATAAGAAACCTTAGCCAGAAGTTTGTATTTAAAGACATGTATCTGAATAAATGTTGGAAATCATTTTGTAGAAATGTGAATATAATCTAATGACAGGTGACTGATGCTCTCCTAGTCATCTTTTATTCTCCCAAAATGAATAAACAGTAGGAAACATGCCTTCTTCCTGACCCTGTGATCTTTCCAACTTTAGAATAAGTGGATGGAAGAGATCACTAAAATCAAAAGTTGTTTCAAATGTTATTTTGATTGTTATAATTTTAAATGCAGTTTTATCCAATAATCCAATCAAGAAATGGGCAGAGGACATGAACAGACATTTCTGCAAAGAAGACATCCAGATGGCCAACAGACACATGAAAAAGTGCTCCACATCACTGGGCATCAGGGAAATACAAATCAAAACCACAATGAGATACCACCTCACACCAGTCAGAATGGCTAAAATGAACAAGTCAGGAAATGACAGATGCTGGCGAGGATGTGGAGAAAGGGGAACCCTCCTACACTGTTGGTGGGAATGCAAGCTGGTGCAACCACTCTGGAAAACAGCATGGAGGTTCCTCAAAAAATTGAAAAGAGAGCTACCTTATGACCCAGCAGTTGCCCTACTGGGTATTTACCCTAAAGATACAAACGTAGTGATCCAAAGGGGCACGTGTACCCAAATGTTTATAGCAGCAATGTCCACAACAGCCAAGTTATGGAAAGAACCTAGATGTCCATCAACAGATGAATGGATAAAGAAGAGGTGGTATATATATACAATGGAATACTATGCAGCCATCAAAAGAAATGAAATCTTACCATTTGCGACGACATGGATGGAACTAGAGC